>CM031379.1:3726997-3763613 GCA_018290095.1 Polypedilum vanderplanki | reverse complement strand
TTCGGAAGTTCCAGAAATTATATTAAGAATTTTAATGAATTTCAAGAAATTTTTGTTTTGGTCTAATTTCATGGATTCCGTGGGCTAATTATTAAAATTTGCTTTTACATATAGAATATTTTTGCAATAAATCTTGAATAAAACTGTAAATAATTTTTAATTTTTTGATTTTTTAACCAAAATTAATAAAAAATTGTCACTTAAAAATGCACCAGTTGAATATAAAAACAAAGAAATGAAAAATGAGAAAAATTTGAACATTTTATAATAAAATATATTCATTGAAAAAGGCGATTCAAAATCCGCCTTCTCAATTTTTCAAATTGTATGTATGCTATTATAAAATTTTTCATTGACTTTATTCCTTGTTATTGTAAATTGTTGACATGATAAATTGTATTTTTGTCTTGTTAGTTTTTCCCTTCTTTTCTCAGGAATATGTATGATGAAATGTTGTTGCCAAATTTTATTGAAGAAAATGTTTTTTTTCAACAACAAAATTAAACCATGATTTTCTATGTCCGAATTTAATACATATGGTTCCTGCTTTACCAAAAAAAAAATCAATACTTGTTGTTTAAAAGAAGCCAATTTTGTTAATTCAATGTTGTGTGCATGTTAAGGGAGTTTTTTTCATTCTGTTTGGTAACATGTTTGTAGTATTTGCCATTCATCCATTTTCAAACAGTTTAGACGACCAAAAAAGCAAATACAAGTCACGAGTAGACGGTTAATGCTGTTGTTGTATAATATAAATGAATTTATTGCCTGAGAATGTTGTGGATTTCCAATTTTCACCATTCGTATATTCTCTTTTTCACATACGCTCGACCCTCGTATATATACAAACACATGTGAGTTGTTAGTGGTCGAGGGTGATGAGATTTGTAACAACACAATTCGAACTTCATTGTAGTAGGGGAGGAGTGTGCAAGAAATTTTTTTAAATAGCCAATTCAACCCTCATGCTGTTGAAAAAAATTTGATTAGTTCAATATAAAATGCCTGTCCATAAAAGAAAGAAGGAAATTCTTCATTTCACTTTTTACTTAATGTATTCTCTTTCTTACTATTTTTTCGTTGGAATTGGTAAAAAACGACATTCTTGGCGACGTGAGGGAAAAACTTTTTCATTTTCTCTTAAAAACTCAAAACAATGCCGTTAGCAATAGCAGTAGGCAATTGTGTAATGGTATGTGGGGAAAATAATACTAATAATTATAAACTTTTGTTGAGGGACATTGAAAATTCCTTTACTACACAATGATTCGATAAATTTGCATAATTTTTCTTTTCGTTAGGAGAAAGAAAGTTTTCATCCGGATTTTTGCTATGCAATTTAAGATGTTTCCTCTCCTCTTTTTCTCAATAGCCATCATTTCAGTGCTCTCTTATTTACTTTTAATTTACTTCTCCTTTTTCTTTCTCTCATTCTACTGATGGTGTATGAACAATACAATTTTCCTTCGATAGATGATGTTCTACATCTTTGAAATGCGCCTAAAGTAAACTCTCTTTCTTTTTTCAATTCGTCGGCTCAACTTGCAAGAAAGAGGATAAACTTTCATTTTTAGTTTTTCATTGTAAAATTGATGTAGGTTTTTTTTATGAGTTTTTTATTTTTCAAAAGACGATTCTGGATTGTATATAGGAAAAAAGAATTTTTATTAAACATTTTTGAAAAAAAAAAACGCGGCAAATTTTAAATTTTAAATATTTTCTTCAATTCTTTTAAAAAAACAAAGGTAAAAATCACTGTGGCAACGAAAATCTTTTTCGTTGACTCTTGTTGTCCATTTGTTGCTCGACAGAGAAAAAATGTCGCACCGTCAATTCAAATATACTTAAAACAAAACTGAACATTTTTCAACATTCACCAAAGAATGTTTTGCATTCCCTAAAGATTTTAAAAATACGTTAAAAATTATTAAATTACAAGAGCAGTACTTAAATTAATTTTCTCTGGGTCATAATAAATTGAAAATTCAGAAAAACCATTGATGCAATAAAAATTAATAATTATAATTGAGTTCTACAGTAACATTTCAATAAATTTACACGTTAACAAAAAAGTTATAAAAAATTATTTACTTTCACTATAGCAGCAGATAGCAGCAATCAATCTAATGGGTTGCTTCGGTCATAAGAAATTTTTATTCCCTTCTTTTCAATGCAAAAAAATTAAAAAAATTTTCTGAAATAGAAAATTGGTTATTTCTGCGATTTCAGGAGATTTTATGTAAAATAGCAACATCATAACAGTAAGTAGCATTTCACATAAGAAGAGATTGAAAAAAAATAAACAAACATGGACGAATGAGCAAAGAATGTCGTGCACTATATTTTTATTCATTGAAAGAACTGTGGCTGTCACGAGGACAATAGAAAATTGTAACATGATAAAAATGGGAAAATTATGGAGCAACTTCTGTGTAGTATATTCGGGATTTCCATAGTCTTGCACATGTAAAATATTGACATGCATATCGTATGTCATTTACAGAAATTTTTCGTTTGTATTTTTTGTTTAGTTTTCAAAACCACAGAAAGTAAAATTGCGCAATAATTTCACAGGCATTTCACTCGGTTATTCAACCAAAGCAATCTCGTTTACATTCTTGGGGTTTGCGTTGATGATGATGATGAATGGGTTTTTTTGGACATTTTTCATTGTTGACGATGATGGTTTGGCGGAACAAATGGGAAATGGATTCAGTTTCCGTCTATATGCCTTTAGAGGGTGAATTTGAAATGGAAAAATCCCATTTTCATGATTAATTTCCCTTTCAGCCATCAGCCATGTGTCTCCAACGAAATGTCAATTTTATATCGATATGGCAGTCCGCACACACAAATAATCAAATTGCGTCTTCTCCAATCAATCTATTTTATATTTTATATATTTTTGCCATTTCTTGCGACGCCCTTCTTTCTTTATGTCTTCTATTCATTTTGCGTATACTCATCAATTTAATTCGCGGTCATAAATCAAAAGTTGTTTTGATAGTTACTGCTTCTACTGCTGCTTCTGATAAAAGTAAGCTAAAGAAAGGAGGAAAGAAATTTTCATAACCCAACCCAATAAGCTATTAAGAATTTGACAATGATGAACAAGAAATTCTTTTTTATCTTGTTATAACAATACAAACACACACGCAAAATAATGGAATGTTAATTTAATAATGGAAAGCAAATTCAGCTAAAAAATTTTGAATTTAAAATTTGTTCAATAAAAATGATTTGAGTAAATAAATTTGATAATTTATTGATTGAAATTGAATTGATGAAATTTAAAAGAATTGCATATGTTTAACAAAGGAATTTTTGTTTGTTTGTATTGATGCAAACAATTCGAAAATTCAGGAAATTTTTCAATTTTTCACCATTTTAGTATTGACAGGATTTTTTAACTTTTTTTTCTAAAATCTTCATTTAAAAAATTCAATTTTAAAATTCGTAGAAAAGTAAAAAAAAACGAACATTCGTTATGAAAAAAAATTGAAATTCGATAACAGTCCGACCCACACACAAAAAAAAAAGTCATAGGACTCTTTAGTCTCATTCACACTTCAGAAAATATAAAGAAGATTTACGGATACAAATGCTTCAACATAATAAATTAAAGCCAAAATCACTTTTAATCCTCTTTCATTCATTGACTCGCATTTATCTGAAATATCCGATAGTTAAGGGGTCACATGAAATACTTACTTACTTATGTGCTGAAAAATAAATTGAAAAATCGACCGCAGTGCAAATATTTCTGATCAAATACAAACAAACATGTTCTCTACATGTGTGTGCTGTACTTTTATTCAAGTTTGATTTATTGAGATTAAAGAAATTGGGAAATTTTCTTCTCTGCATGTGAGGGTCAAATTTTTCAATTTTTACCAAATTGAATGATTTTTTATCCCTTTTTTGGGGATTTTTTTTTTTTTTGTGAAGCGGCTTTTTATGTCATTAATTATTTTACCATGGTTTAGTGAAATAAGCCTTTATGTAATCCTCATCGATGAACTATTGAAATCAATCCTTTTGTGCTAAAAATTAACTTCCACATGTGTGTCCTTCTCAAAAAATTTCAAACGAAACGGTTGAGTGAGAAAGGTTTAAAATTTCGCTTTTTATAATGGCTGTTAAAATTGCGATTTAAAAATGTTTTTTTTAGTTTAACTGATATAAGAGGACATTTGGCAATAAGGATTAGAACAACGAGAATTTTTCCATCATTTATCGATTGTATTATGCCGTTACATTGCACTTAAATAAACCATGACAAGTCATTTTTAAACTCACTCACTCTTTTTTTGTCTATTTCTGGTCGAAGTTCATGACATACACATATATATAGTTGGTAAGCGGAAAATAAATTAGAATGATTATTGAAAATTTTGTAATTGAAGCGCATTTAAAATGAAAAATTGACAGAAGTTAAAATTTTTTTAAAATTTTATGAAGTTTAAAGTCGAGATTAAATTTTATTTGCACAAAAATTAAAACGCAGATTAAATTTAATCCGAATAAAACTTTTAGAATTAAGATTAATCGATTAACCCTAAATTTTTTGGTCAGATTTAATTTTAATCTTGCTATCTTGTTTGAAATATTTTTTATTAGTTCTTCTTTTCAAAAATAAAACAGACAAAGTGAATAAAAATAAAATTTCAAAATTTAAAAAGCACTTCATTTTCTCTTATTTTAAAAAAAAAACTGTATCAGCATGAAAGGACATAAATAAATTTTAAAGTAATAAAAAATAAAAACATTGAAAGGGTTCAATATTAAATTTATTGATTAATGTCAGAGTGTCATAAAAAACAGAACACGAAGTGAAAGAAAGAAAAAAGAGAGTAGCGTGTCAGTGTGAGACACTTTGACGTTCTCATACAAGAAAATATATCTAACATGGGGATGAGAACAACAAAGTTGATGGTTTTGCTAAAAAGGGTGTTTTATTTTATGGCAAAAGAATTTTAAAAATTTTAGTTGCAGTTTCTGCATCGATAAATAATATTTGTATAAAATCGCTTTCAACTGTCCCTAAACCCTTTTATTTTTTTTTGCTTTATTTTAAAAAATTGCAGCTCATTAAAAACAGAATGAATTGCGAATCATTGATGTGCATTAACAGCAATGCATCACAGTCTCTTTTAACTCATCTTTTTAGCTCAGGGGTTGAAGATACTTCTTTATCTTTATCGCCTCATTTGAAACTTTTATGTCCAATTTGTTTCAATTTCACTGGACCCTTTTTGCTTACTACCATAGATATGCATGTATGTGGCATCAAAATAAAAAAAGTATTGAGTTTCTTGTACAAGTATTTTCAATTCATCTTTTTTTCACAGAAAAGAAAATTTCTTAAATATCACATTTTTTTTGCAAATGGGGTTGTTGTGAATGGTACCCCAGAGAGAGATCTTACAATGACTTTTGCATATATTGTAACACATTTGCAGCTTCTGCTGAGGGACATTCAAACAAGGTTTGGGATATTAAATTTATATAAGCAATTTTTATTGAACTGAAATAAAATTTTGTAGAAAAATTTCTCCAATTTTTGAAATTCTTACAAAAGATTTTTCTTCAAAAAATTCAATTCTCCAAAAAATTCAATATTTCTACTACTTGTAAAAAATCTACAGTCTCCAAAATTTGTAGAAATTTCCATTATCAAATAAAAAATCTTTTTAAATGCCTTAACCTTGCCAAGAAGATGGATTTCAATCAATTTTTAATTTCATCGTTGGACAATTTTCCTTTTACCAAAAAAAAATATTTTCCTTTTTATGCGACTGCTCGTTATGGTTCAAAGATCTCAGTAGGAAGAAAAGTCGCATTAGTGTAATTCACAGCAGAAATGACCTCGCATCGAGAAAAAAAAAACACAAACTGCCAGCACATTTTCTCTTATTTTTTTGCATTAAAATATTTTTTTTCATTGCCTTTAGCTGAGGATATTAAGTTTCATTCGGGGACAGTGAATTGGAAATCAGATAGAAAGCAAGAACCGAGTGTAACGAGGATGAAGTAATAAAGAATTATGTTCTCTCATTTTCCCTTCACTACATTATGCAAAAATTCCATATTTTTGGTCAGTGGTTAGTAATAGGGAGAATGCGGCACTTAGAAGATTGAATTTAAATTTAAAAAATGTTTTCCATGGTCAAAATGACAGGTTTTTCCATTAAATTTTGCCTTTAGGATCTTTTCCTTTTGTTAAATGGTTGTCCTTTTTTTATTTTATATACAAAATGAGACTATAATCATGTATAAAAAATAACATAAAATACCATTTGGAGTCGATTCAATTCATACAGAAGGATGAAACAAAAAAAGGAATGTCAGGATATAAAATAGCTCGTTTAAATGGTCTGAATATAAAAAGGACATGTATTACGTGCATGTGTATATGTATGGGATGCTAATCTTACCCGTTAAGCATAATAAATAAAACTAACCAAAAAGGCGATTCGGTATACCACCCACAAGTATAAGATAGCTATCTTTAGCATAAAATGTATCTTTTAGGTATGAGAAATTTAATCGGGAGACAAAATTGTATTAGCAAATGGATTTTTGCCTTTACAAAACTTTTATGATGGTTTGGGCTACATTTGGTAGCTTCTTCTCCCATCTTTTTCTGTGTGCTTTTAAGAAATTGAATATTTATGACCAGCATATATGGAGATCGTAATAAAAAAATTACTGCTTATTCTCGTTCGTTCGTTCCAATGTCCTCAGTTCACAACATTCAATTTTCATTTTTTTTCTTTCTTGCTGACGAATGCACTAAAGTGCTTTTTTCCTTTCTTTTCTTTCTTTGCTCCGCACTTATGGCGAAGAGGGTCATTGGATGGAAAGTAGAAGCAAAAATTGAAGTGAGAGCAGCAGTACGAATGAAATGAAGATTAATTGAAATTTTTTCTTTTACTTCATATCGATTTTTTCTGCTTCTTTGCTTGGTGATGGATGATGATGATGGGACAGTACTTGATGATTACAAGTGGATCTCTCTAGCTTGTTATTCTTGTGTTATCTTCTTTTTTTCCCATATTATGGACGTTGCTTTATGTTGTTTTTTGTGAATAAAAAAGTAAAGGGGACTGAAGGACTCTTTTTTGCTTTTGTGTATATGGAAGGGTTTATATATTGAAGCATTAAGTAGTCGTGGAGACTCATTGACTAGCTGGTTGAATGATGATAATTAAAGAAAAGAAAAGTTTTTTATGTGGTTAGCAAAAATTTATAAAGTTGTTATTGAATAACTTTAATTCTTAAATTAACCGTTATTTATGAATTTAAATAATTTTTAACGACAAAAATTTCGACGAAAATATTTTAACGAAAGAAAATTTTTATTTTAAAAAAAAAATTCTTTAGAATTGAACGAATTTGACGAAGAATGTTTATTTTGTAACCAAAAAATTTCTTCATCAAAATCTGCTAAATGTTTACAAACTTCATACTTTCTAACACTTCAATTATTAATTTGTTTCATAAATTTAATAAAATAACTTAATACAGAATAAGAAATATTCAAATTTAAAAAAATGAATTCTAAAAAGTTAACTGAACTGTTCATTCTTTTAAAAAATTTCTCATGTTATTTTAGAAAATTTTCTATAACAGATTGTTAAATTTTGTCATTGTCCTCAATTGTTTTTTCTATGTATACCAAATCTTTTAAAATGCACACCCTTTTCCATCCCAGATGTGCACTCAATCAATTATTCAGCATCTATTCTCAATAGATAGTAGAAGACATCGTCGTCATATGATGATATCATTTTAGAAAAGTACAATAACACTTTTTAACATTATTCACATGCAATGAAGGAGTTAAGAAACCAATATTAAATTGGATATTGACTAAACTTTTCACACAATTGATTAAAAAACTTTCTACTTTTCTATCTAATTCGATTATGTTCATCTTGCGGTTACAGCTCAATTAAAAGATCTTTTTAACTGCTTGGAATGAGAAATTAATTGACTCAAGATGTTTTTCGATTGAAGTCACTTTTATAAGTGTCATTTCATCTAGAAAATCCGTTGTGTCATTTTTGTAAACAAAATAAAAAAATCAAGTTTTTTCTCTGCATATTTGTCAAAATTCAACTGTTGACCCCATAGCACACAATTTCGACAATAAAATTATTATAAAAATATTCCATTTTTCATACATGATTACAAACTGTGCGAGAACGTCCGGTTTATGGTCAGCAAATTTTGGAAACGGGCCGATGAGTTTATGTTCTCGTTTGGTCAGTTGTGTGTGGCGCAAGTCAAAAAATTTTAATGCGTATAAAACTTGTTTTTTTTTCATTCTATGTCCGCATTTATAAATTTTTTATTTTACTGATTTTATAATAAAATTCCAATAAGAATTGAATGACCAATCATACATATGCCTCACCCTACCATTTTTTAATATATCCCTTATGCTATTTATGTGCATTATGTGCTATTTTATATAATGTTCTATGTATGTTTGTTTATGGTATAGAAATAGTTTCGTCCCCTACTTTATTTTACTTTTATCCCTTTTAATTTTCCCAAACATATACATGTGAAGGTAAAAGGATAGAAAAGTATTTTTTTGCTTGCCTGGGCATTTACACAGACACATATGTGCATAAAGTTGTATTAGTAAGAAAGAATGAATTTTAAAATAATTAAAATTTCACAACAATTAAAATAAATTGAAGAAAAAGTAAAGGACAATGTCGAAGATCCATATGCTTATGAAGAAGAAGAAGAAAATTTTAATTTTCCTAAGTAGAAAAGGACATTTTTCTTTCTTTACCTTCATCCCTCTCTAAGGAATCAAGCAAAGAAAAAAGCAATTTTCATTGCTCATGCGAGCGAGTGTGTGTACATTTTACTATTTTAGACCTCTCGATTCACTTCAGTTAACTTTACGCTTTCCCGATTTTCCTTTTAACTACCCATCAAATCTCCCTTCTTTCATCTTTTTCATTTATTTGTCAACCTGTGTAGTTGAAATTTTATTTGTTTAATAGTGTTGTGCTTTTATTTGATGTTACAATAAAATACTTCAAAATTACTTACATTCTTACAATTTTAAAATCAGGAAGGATGTATCGATTAATCTTATGACAATTTTCTATTCTGATGAAGCGTGAGACAAGAGGGATGAAAAAAATTTCAATATTTAAAAGGGATGAATGACCTGAAAATTTTTATGCAATGAATATTTATTTTCTATAGAAAATTATTTTTAAAAAATTGAATATTTCAAAATATTTTTGAATTCATACTTCAATATTTTTTATGTTTGGATGGTTTCACAGACAGTATGGTAAAAAATTTCTTCTAGGAAATATTCATAAGTTCATTTCAGATGTAGTCGAAAAAATTTCATAATTGCTCATTTTTGTTTTTCTCTAATCTTTTTTGCTCTTTTTTATATTTTATATATCCTTGTTTGTAAGAGGAAAACCTTTCAAGTGACGGGCGACATTTTTTCTGTAGGGCAACAATCAGGCAATTAGCGGCAACGAAATTCACATGTCACATAAGACAAAAAATATTGCTTGAAATTTGAATATTGTAAAAATTTCTTTTATTCACATTTTAGTAACAGTTTGATAAAGAATTGAATTCCCAGTATTTTGATATAAATGCCAATAAATTTAATAATTTAAGCCAAAAAAGTAAATTTTTCTGATTTTGGAAATGTTTTGTTTACATTTTATTTCGCTGTTTACGTTTTTTATGTAAACAATGATAAAAATATACAAAACCGGCAACTCGGGGCAACAAGAATAATTTTCATTGCCCCAGTAATTTTTTCCTTGCTTGTTTGTTTACATTTTTTGGCGCGAAAATTTGAATTTTTTGCTGAATCTTGAAATTTATTTTAAACAATTTTAAATCGCAAATTCAATATTCTTAAATATTACGCATAATTAAGAATTAAAACTGGATTTTAAGTGAAAACTTACAGTATTTACTAGTTTCACATTAAAAGTTATTTGACAAAAGTCAATAACTTTGTACGAAAATTAAAAAGCTCGCAGGCCTTGATTAACAGTCAATCTTCTTAAAAACTTACCAAAAATAATAATAATCAGTATTTCAAGTTCACTATCAATACTCCGAAATCGATTTAAAAGCAAAAAAAATTGTTGCGTAATTTTCTTGGAATCACAAACTTAAAATTTCTTGACAAAGTTATTTTTGTGGATTGTCAATCCAAAACGTAATTTTACTTGAGAAAGAACTTCGCCTACACATCAGTACTGTCGTTTTAAATAAATTTAAAGACTTTGTCTAGTTATTAAAGGTAAACTTTGAATATCAGCTTTATAATCTTGCACAAAATGTAACAAAATTTATAAATTGGAAAGAAAACTTCAAATTTAATTAACAATTTTTCACTAAAATTTCTTTAATATCACTTTAAAGTTCAATTTACAAATCAAAACTAAAATGCAAATCAAGCAAACCAAATTGTAAAATCGTTGTCAGTGTGTCAAATATTTTAATAATAAAATCAGCAGCTGATTTGCAAATCAACCCTTCTAAATTGAATATAAATGTACAATATGTAAAAATGAACCCATACAAATTTATACTTGTCATGTAATGGATAAAAAATTTTCATTTATGAATAACAAAAGAGGAAAAATCAATAAAAATCGCCATCGGCTCCATTTTATCAATTTTCATGTAAAAATCAGCTTGACCAAACCCATTTGTCCATTTTGACATCCCTCTTTCAAAACACATTTCACAAACAGCACATAACAAACTTTTCTTCTTTTTTCAATTCCACCCTCTTTATTTTCAAGAGTAACGAGCGAGAGACGAGAAAGAAAAAAATTTGTGTGTAATTTTTTTAAAGCACTTTAAACGAAAGCGAAAAAACAGCCGCGAGAAGAAAAATCGATAAAATGTTTCGCGAGGAAAAGAAAAAAAAATGAAAACAAAGACGCTGTGCTTTAAAACATAATTTAAATATTTAAAGAAACACTTTTTTCCGTGCTGAGGAAAAATGGTGTTGATAGAAGCAAAAATTTGAATGAATGAAATAAAAATGTTGCAGTTGTATGCGCTTATGTACAAACTTCGGTTTTTTCTCCTTTTGTGATAGTCACTAAGACTAATGTAACATAAAATATTCTCTGAGCGTTTTGATTTTTCCCCTTCTGTGAGGGTGAATTTTTAAAGATAAGAGAAAAGAGAATTCTTTGTTATGACTGAGGGTTAGATTTTTAATTCTACTCATTTTAGTTGTGATTTTTATCAATAGATGCGCTAGTTTCTATGTAAACAATTTTCTTTTCCTCAATTTAACCACCTTACTTAGATATAGTTGGCTCAAATTGGCAAGACACTATATTTTTATTTTACTGCATAATTTGTATCTGATTCTTAATTTAAAACAACATGTCTCTCTTACATACGTCGTTTTGTTATACAATAAAAATCCAAAGAAACAAAAGTTTTTTAGTTCAATGTAGTCACAAAATAAATAATTTCTAATTTATTAAAATGTTAAAATTAATGTATTTTTAAAATGAAAGTAAAAATTTAATGATTTTATAAACTTTTAAAAAATATTTTATTTAAAATATGTTTTTTTAGTCTTTTCTGAAGAAAACGTTAGATTTTAAATTTTAAAAACTCGTTAAACATTAAAATTTATAAAAAGTTTTGAAAATATCAAAATTTAACTCAAATAAAATTATTACAATAGATAAATTTTTAAAAAAATATTTTTTAAATTCAAAAAAACCAATAAGTACATTACATAAATAATTCATTCTAAAATTGAAAACTTTTCACCCAATCCACACACAGATTGCAACTAAATTTTCTATAGAAAAATCTCAAATAGCAATCTCATATAAAGTTTCACAAACTCTCTATACATAATATAGTGAGTTCTTACTTCTTTTCACAGACGATGATGGCGTCCGGTTTAAGTGTTTTTCTTTAACTTTATATAACGAAGACTACTATAATGATGATGCTGCTGGATGATGTTTATGTGAAGAAAAAAAGCAATTTTTTAATGAATAGAAAACTTTCATGTTCACTTGTGAATTGCACATTATTATTTATTCATATGTGCAATTTCTTCTTACTTGCTCTATTAATGAAAGTTACTGTAAGAAAAAAAATCATTAAAATTTTCATGTCCTGAAGGCGTGTATTAATTTCATGGATTTAAATTGAAAATAAATTTTCTAATTATTATTTTCTATGTGTGTGGTATTTCAATTTCCTTTGAAATAATAATAAATCACGATTGACAATTATCAGTGTTGTAGAAAAAGGAAAGATACAAGTTTATATGTAGAATAACATTATCCTTTCTTGATCGAAAATTAATTGGCAGTGAAAAAGGACAAAAATGTTTATGATGATTTTACATGTGAATGTTGTCGCTCATAAATCCTGCTTTACGTATTTGTTAAGGGAAATTGAAAAGTCGTGCGGTCTTAGTTCACATTCGTGATAAAACTTTTCTAATCCAACGTTCTCAATTTCTCCTTCTTTATCGTTATCACTAAATTTTAAACTTTCTGTCATAATAATTTGTCATTAAAAACATTTTAATTCTTTAATTTTTAATAACTAAAGCAAAAAATTAAGATTAAGTTTAAAATTTTATTAGTTACAAAAAATAAACAAAAAGACAAAAAAACTTAATTGAACATTTCAATAAAGAATTAAAAATCATAACCAAATTCATTTCCTTCAATTGTCAGATTAAAGATTATTTTTCAAAATTGCGATTGATAGAAAAGCTGAATATTTTGAATTACCTTTATTTAAAAATATTTTCCTCATGTTTTGAAAAAGTTGATCAATTTTACTCAAAATTTGGTTTAAATTTTCATTGTTTGAAGATTTTTGACTTTCTCCTACTTTTTCTCATGTTTTTTATGATGCAATGTTGATTAACAAGAAATTATTCGAAGAACCATAAGACAATTTTCTATTCAATGTGACATTAAAATACAAAATTGATTAAAATTTTTTAAAGTTTTTTCTTAAAAATTATTTTTTGAAACAAAATTTATTTTCGATTAAAATTTGTAATTTTCAGTGATTTTTATATTTTTGTTTCTCAATAAAACTCATTAATATCCAGGTGGTCCAGACTCAAAAACTAGCAGTTATTTATACCCTAATTAAATTTGAAAGCACGCGTTTCATTGCAAAACAAGAAAAATACTTTTAGAGAACAACGCGCTAAAATTTTTATTTTAAAATTTCTAACAATAAATACGGTTTGAAATTTGATTGTTTCAGCATATATGATCTATTAATAGGTAATTACTATTGAATCTCGTGAGTTTTATCAATAAAATTTGTCATTTTCAAAAAAATTGTAACTTTTGTAACGTATTTTTACGAAAAACGAAAAGTGCGCTATTCAAATTATGGAAATAACAGTTAGTTTGAATCCCCTGGATTAATATAAAATTAAAAACTTTTGAAATTATTTCCCGTTAATTAACAAGATCAATTTTAAATGTCATTATCAGTACAATGTTCTTAGACATGAGCTTCATATGAACAACTGGACAAATTGTTTAATTATTAAAATGATTTTAGATTATATAAAATGAAAGAGTTAAAAAAAGATTACAAATGTGTCACATGTCCATGGCACTCAATTTCTCTTAAACAATGGCAAAAATAGCAATATGGCGGCAATAAGTGCCTTTTCAAAATTGAGGGATTTTTCGAAAAAAAAACATACCAAAAAAATAATTTTCCTTTTCTTGCTCTTGCGTATGTTTTTCTAGGTTTTAAGAAGAAATGATAGAATGAGAAGGTGGTAGAAGGAGGAGGTGATGGTTGAGTTGGCAGTCGTAGTAGATAGGAGGGATATTTTAGTTTTCTCTTTGGTCCTTTTTTGCCTTTTTGTGTATTTAAAACATTAAATTTTATGTGTTTTTAAGGCAGAAATTTTCGGTTGCCTTTTTTGAGAGAAAAAAAATTTTTTTGTGTGCTTTTTGAGCATGCTGAGTTGAGTTTGAGTGGAAGATGATGACAATTGAGTAGTATGGGGCAATAGATAGATAGAGTAATATAGTAGTAGAGGGAGAGATAAGGACCAACATAGAAAAAAAGATTAGTGGGATGAATTGAGTGACGCGCGAAGCAGAGTATGAGTTAGAGGAAAAAAGGGAACTGACATTCGGCAAAACTTTTATGAATGTGAAAATCCTCGAAAGTGGCAATTACATTACATGCTGAACCGAACCATTAATTTGTTCTTTCTTTTGTCCGCAACTCCTTAAATTTTTCCTTTACTTAAGTTTATTTTTTGATTACAACATTGACAAGTTAATTTGATGAACAGATAAAAGGGATAATAATCATTTTTTTAAAATTAGTAAACAAAAATTATTTTGACTTGTCAAGGTCTGAGAACTTTTTTTGTTTTCATTTGATTTGTTCAAGAAAAAAATGTTTTGAATGACTGCAATTAGTTGTTCTCTGTCTTTATTAACTATTTATGCAAGTTTATTTGAGAATAGCAATGATTTAAAAGGATTTTTTAGGAATTTTCCAAATTTGCAAAATTTTGCTTGTTTACATATTTTTGGCGCGAAAATTCAAATTTTTAGAAATGTTGAAATTTTTTTACAAAACAGTTTTATATCGCTTTATAATTTAATATTTTTACATAAAATGTCTAATTAAAGAGCGCTTGCAATATTTAATTTATTAGATTTTCAAAATAGATTTTATTTGCTCTGTTTGAATTATTTTACAAGTTAATTTACTTAAATAATTACAAGTGCATTAATAATTAGTAACCAATGAAATTGCATGTTATATCATCAAGTAGAAATTCTTAACTTATCTTTTTCCACATTGTATAATGCACAGTGTAAAGGACATACGATTTGAAGTGGTAGGCAGGATGTAATGCGACCCTTTGACTACTTGAACATTTTTTTTCTATAAAAATGTCAACTTCTGTTTGATGTCGTTTCATACACATTTGAAAAAAATCTCAAGTATCTGCTTTAGCTGTGTTTATACGTCTCATTGAAAAACAATAAAGGACCGTAGCTATATGAAAATATCATGACGACAATAATGAAAGGATGAAAGAAAGAAAAGTCATAAAGGGTTAACAATTCACAATTCTTCATCGTATGATTTATATTTTCCACAAGTGAGTTGAGTTGAAACAAAAGGGAAATATGAGAAACTCAATGGCAGTCATGATGAAATTTTTCATCCTCATATTTCCATTTTTGTCCAATAGGTATACATTTGCTGCGACTGCTGTTGTAATGGTTGAATGGTAAAAATGTTAAGGATTAATTTCTGACTCTTTTCTGAAATATGTTGACAATATATAGACATTACCTGAAATATTAAACATTTTTTTCTTTATTTTCAAAAAAAGAGTCAGAAGTCAGAAATTAATTATTCAACCATTACAGTAGCAGCAACTATTGGACAAGAAGAGAAAATATGACTAAAGAATTTTTTTAAGACTGATATCAAGTAAGGAAAATTAACAAATATTTTTCTCTATTTATTGTTTTCACAATCATTTTTGTTCCAATTTTTTAATGCTACTGAATTGTAAAAAATTTCTCAATTCGAACTCATCAGAATTTTTCTATTTTGTTCATTGAAATCATTGTGATTAAACAAGAATAAAATTTCAATGAATAAAAATGCATAATGTAACAAAAATCAAATTTATGGAATTTTTCTATTTCCTTGTTATCAACAGTATACACTAATAATAACAGGTTAAATTGCAAAACTTGTTGAAATTTTTTAAAGTGATACTCAACAGTCATAGGTCAAAGATCTTTTCTTTTCTCACGCAATCATCTCAAAATCCAGTTTTCAATTCCCTTTATTATTCAAATAACTAACCGGAAACTGTTCGGTCCATATTCATATATGAATTAAAAAAATATTTTTTGATGCTGTAACAGAAGGGATAAAAAAGTCACGACAGTTTGAACTTTTGTTTAATGAGAGGATGAAAAAAGTTCATGACAAATTTAGCATCATCAATTGTTCATCATCCCCTCGAATATATTTTATATTCACATGAATTAAAATAGAAGAAATCTTTGTACATATGTGTATGTGTGTGCTAGCATCTCATTAGCAAGATTAATTGTATCATTCATGTTTCATATCACCACAAGGCTCTTTCACTCACTCGCTCCACTATTATATTGTTAGCATTCCTTGGCACGAAAAATTTTCCCTTTTTCTTTCGTGGTTGGTTGGGTGGAGAGAAGGGATTTTGCGGTAACAGTCACAAAATGTTGAAATTTGAGCACAAGTGAATTAGAATAGGTTTTTGATGGATAGTCGAAGATAATTTTGCTTCTCTATTAATGAAACTGAATGAATTCGATGTAATTTTTATGTGCTTCGCTTTATCAAATCCATTCATTGTGGTTTTTCATCTTTTTTTAAAAAGAAATATGCACAAGAGTAAAAAGATGAATTAAATTTTTGTTGGCCTTTTAGATGAATTTGACTATTGAAAATTTTCATGTATGAACATATAAGTTTTTAAAAGAAAAAAATAAACATTGGTTTAAATTAAAGTTAATTAATGTTGCAGCAACATTGCCTGCTCTATGACGGATATGGAAATTTAATTTATAGAAGAAATGATTTTTTGGAATTTTCAATATTTTCTTGCAAAATTACAAAATTTCATGGTAATTGTAGAATATTTTACAATGATTGTAGATTTTTTTCAATTGTAACTCTTAAGAATTGAAAAATTTTTAAATTATTATTTTACATCAAATTTTCACATAGAGAAAATTCAAAAAAATTTATAAAAAGAAAATAAAATTTCCAAACATTGCATTATAGTCATCTTGAGAATTTTATATACCAAAGTGCAACTAAATAAAAACTTTAAATGTAAAACAGAAACCAAAAATGAAGAGAAGAAAAAACTTTCTTATGGAACTACAAAAAAAAACAAAAATTTTCAGTTGGAAAGAAAACTACAAAATGAAGCAAGCAGTTTTTGTTCGAATTTAGTATATTTCAGCAACCATACGTAGACATATAACTTTCTATATTTTTGCATGAGAAAGTAACTAACTTCCTACAAACTAAACCACTTTTCATTAAAATATCCCTTTTCTCACAACCTCATACAACCAACAAAATCATCCTATGGAGCATCAGTACACTTTTCTATAAGTTTTTAACCAAAAAAGCTCCATTGGCCCTCACTGTATGCTCAGATCATGAAAAGTATATTTTATAATTTTCGAAAATTTTACTAAGGATGGAAGAAGCGACGACCCCACCATCCTTTTGCGATTGCTTGCCAATTTATTTGGAGTTTGAGGTTTTTCTCTCTTTCATTTGTGTTTTTGTGCTAGGAAAAATTAGTTTTTCTCTCTCTTTTCTTCCAATTCTTATGAAAGGGTTTTTTTGTGTTGGCATAAAATCTCCATTGGATCTTCATCTTTAAATTTCTAGCTAGATTTTCTTACTCAACATAGAATATAGTATAGATTCTTAATGGAGATATTGCTTGTTTTCAAGTATAAAATACCAAGAATTTGTAGAATTAAATTTTATGAAAATCTGCAAAATGAATGAACATGAGCTCATAGACATAGATATTCTTTTCATATATCGTTGTGAATCATGATCTTGTAGTCTCGACAAGCGACACGAAATATTTATTTTTCATTATTTAAATGAATTTTTTAGCGCTTTTAATATTTGACAAAAATGCTTTACTCTTTGTGTTTTTTGTCTGTCTTTTTTCATGAAAATTATCTTTGAAAAAAATATTTTCTTATCAAACATTTTAAGATAGACTGTTTTTTAATTATAAGATTTGTGTAACGGAATAGTTTTGTTAATTTCGAGTTATAACCAAAAAGGCAAATCAAAATAAAAGTCAAGTAAAAAATAAAATCAAGTAAATGAGTCAAGTAAAAGTAAAACTTAGTCAAGTCATAAAATATTAAATCAAGTAAGATAGTTAATACAAACTGGACTCAAGTTTTGTAAGAAAATATTTGGTTTTTTTTAAAATTTTAAATTTTAAATGCACGTTTGAAACCCTCAAATTGATTTTTAAACTAAATTTTATTGACATTTGTTATCAAAATATATTGTATGATAAAATACTGATTTACAATTTAAAACTGCATTAATAATATAACACTGATAGTAAGTAATAACTTGACTTTTTAATTTTAATTACAGATTCAACAATCAACAAAAGAACAGCTCAAAAATGGTGGAATACTGCATGTACATTTTTGACATTTATTATCACCAAGAGCCAATGAGTCATCTATGTTGAATTCCAATTTACCAAATTTACATTTTGGTCCTGAGGTATCTTTGTTATTTCCAGCAACTACTGCATCATCTGTACTTGGGCATCGCCAGTTTGATGGACAACAAGAATCTTTGTGATAAACTGGAACGCATTTGTTTTTTATTTTATTATAATCAAGAATTTCAAGCTGGCAGTTGACTTTGACACAATTTGGATTTTTATCAAATGAAAGTTTGTTATCAAAGTCAGAAGTGCAATAACAAGTGTAGCATGAATTTTTATCTGAGTACATTCTTTCACCAATTTTGTAAGTTTTTCCTTCAAATTCACATGTTTTAAGTTCTTTTGCTTTATTTCCTAAAATTTACATTTTTTGATAAAACATTTCAAATTATTTTTGAATTTAAATTTACCACAGACATTTCCAATTGAGCAACATTGATCTCTCGAGTATTGTCTTATACAATCTGATGGCAATGGAGGTCCAAAGAATTCAGCACAATCTCGATGAGCATGAATAAAATTACCACCATCAGTACAATGAGCTGCACCAATGCATGATGCTTTCAATGAATCATCATCGATTGATGAATCTGGGTCATACGTTTTGCCATTGTAATAACATTTGTCATCACTTCTTGATTCGAGATTTGAACAATCAAAACTATGGAAATTTATAATTTAAATAAAAAATTTGAGTAAATATTTGAGCAATAAAAAACGTCAGTTAACAAAAATTAGCATAAATTAGAAACAATAAAACAAAGCTCTTCACCTTTTTGGACAACAATCGCCAGAATTAATGACAGGCTTGCAACCAAGTTCATCATAATGAATCGGAATTGATCGACATTTTGACTTATCGCAGTCACCTTAAGAACAAAAATATTTTTGATAAAATTTAGTATTGATTCTATTTCAAAGATAGTTTTGACTAATCGATAATATGTATCTTGTAAAATGCTCTTTAAATTCAGATTTCTCCTCGAAATGCATTTTTATTTGTTAATAATTGTTTGATTTTTGATAAATCAAAAATTTTCAATTAAAATAAAATTTTTACCAAAAACTCCAACAATAAAAATCACAAAAATTGAAACTTTCATTTTTACGTCAATTCTTTTCAAGCTTCTTCAAAAAACTAACTGTTTACATCTAAACAAAATTCACACATTGAGTTTTTAAAACAAAAAAAAATTTTTGGGAATAAATTTGAATTCATTATCATTTACATATTAACACATGAGATGACATTAGTCAAGGTTGTGATATTAAAAATGAGAATTAAAGAGACAACAGAAATATCTTTTCCATAATGATGAACAGCTGATTGATTACCTTATTTGAGCTTTTGAAAAAATTTGACGAATGAATTTATCAAAGCAAAGACATTTTAATTAATTAGAATGTTTTTTTTTGCATGCTAATTTTAATTTATTTAACGAGATTTTTATAATTTTTCAAAAAAAAATTATTTCTTTATTTACATTTAAAATTTTTTGTTTTTGTTTTTGTTTATATTTGAAAGAATATAAATGTTAAAATGTAATAAAATCAGTAGGTCATTATTTTTAAATTTTTATTACTGTATAAATCTGAAAATTTCAGTTTCTTTCATTCTAGTTTTAGATTTATCAGCAAATTTAATTTTCAGCAAAATTCTATTTCAATAAACAACAATCCAACGATCAAAAACGCTTAATTTGCTAGTTGAAAAGCTTATCCAACATCTATTGTTTTAACATGTCATTTACAAAAATAGTTTCACTCAGAAATTTTCTTCTCTATTCTTTAATATTTTCACGTTTTATGGTTTATTGAATTTGAAGATTTCTCGTTTTTAAAATTGACAATAAATAAACACACACAAAAAACCCATGTAGCCATTGTTTAGTATCATAGCTTTTACATCATCATCATTGAACTGGAAAGGAGAGTGAGAAAGACGAGAAGCGAAAATATTTTATGATTATTATTACTTTTGTGAAGTTAGCATTGTTTTTTATTGAAACTTTTAAGGTAGATTTAAACTTTGATTTAATTAATCTTTAAAGTTTATTTAAAACCTTATATTTAATCTATGGATTTAATTTTATGATAAAATTTAATCTAGTGTAATTTTTCGTTTAAAAATTTCAGCTTACTTAAATGATATTTTGCTAGTACACTTTAATACTTTCTTTACTGAAAAGTAATAAATTAAGAACTGTAAGCTTAAAATTCATTGATTTAAAAAAGTTGGTCGAGGAATTTTAATAAAAATAAATCTAATTCAATGTTAAATCTTAAAGATTAGCTCAAAATTTTTAACAAAAATATTTTTTTAAACTTATTTAAATAAATTTAATTTTTGATAAAAGAAATTCAATGAAAAGAATAATTTAAGGATTGCAAGTTCCAAATTTGAAATTTTTATAAAGTCATTTTATTTAATCTGAAGATTAAATTAAATCCTTAGAATTTATTAATTTAGAAAATTTCAACTGACTAAATAAAATGCTGATTTCACAGAAGTATTGTCATCATCATAGTTTGTCTTCGTGTCTAATTTCTATCGATAAAATTGAAAAATCTATCTCTCTCTTAAATTATTCCATGGAGTGAAAAATGAAGAACTTTTTTTTGTTCTCTGTTGTTGCTCGCTGTTTTTCTCCCCATCTAATCCTCTTTCTATATAATTTTTCCACCGCGATGGTTTCAAGTATGGCTTTTTGTACTATAGCAAGCGAGTGAAATTACAACTTGATGATAATAGTATGAGTGAAAGGGTTGTTGGTCCATTTACATTGAATACTTATGTACAAATATTTGCCACCTTCTTTTCTCTTCTCACGAGCCCCGGAATGAAAACTATTACTTTATGTATACTGAAAATGTCTAAAATGGAAAATTGTTTATTTTCAACTTTTCTCGGGCAAAAAGATCTGTGTGTTGGCGTACTTTATAGTGTGTGGGTGTGAGTAGTAAAAAGACAAATAAAAAAGTAATTTTTCCAAGAAATGAAAGAACTGAAGATGCTAAAACATAACTTTTTATTAATGCGAACACAATGAATTGTCCTTTTGTGCGTGTACATTCAAAATTCTTCTCTTTTTCGAAAATTGTTATCTTGATGATGCTAAAAATGACACTCTTTCTGTAGCCCGCACAAGACAAAAATGAAAACTGGAATGTAAAATTAGAGAGTAAGGGTAGTAAAAATTATTTCATTTTTGGGTTGATTTTCTTTTTTTGCGGGCAGAAGCAGAAAAGAAAGAGCACATTTTGAAAATTTTTGTGAAGTTTATTTTTAGTTACTTCTTTTGCTGCTTCTGTCCAAAAAATTCTTTTTTATTACAGAGATGTTGACTGTAGTTTGTTTTGTGCAAATTTTAAATTTCAGAAAAAATCTAATGAATTTCTATAAAAAATTTTAAAAATTTTTTTGAAGCAAAGAATTTAATTAGTAAAATTTAAGCAAAAAATATTCGAAATTGGCACTTTTTTGGCAAATTAACGTGTGGAAAATGTCAAAATTAATTTTATTGATCAGAAAAGTTTGAATTTTAATGTGGTTTTAAAAATGAATTTATTTGTTAAATTTTCTCTATAATGAAAAGCAAAGAAAGAAAAGATTTTAGTTTTGAAACTTAGAGAGTAAAATGTTTATGTCCCTGGACAAATAATTGTGAATAAGGGTGTGAATTTTCATCAAATTTCAAGTAAAATAAAGTAACCCTAACTCGTGCACAATAAACATCCTCACATGTACCCCAAAAAATTTCACATTCATCCATTTTGTCCATTTCCATAAAAACATATTTCATTGTTATAACATGAGAGAGCAAAAAGTTTTCTTCTAAATTAAGCGAGGGTGAGAGCAGCACATATACAAAGTCATCGTCATGAGTTCTAAAAACATACTCACACTATCCAAGTCCACTTGAGAAGCAGAAAATTTTCATTTTCTCTCTGTGTGTATAAAATATAAAATAATTTTTCGTACTCACTTGAAAGATACGAGTAGCAGAGCACAAAAGTTAGCTGGTTGTGGGTGAAGAATGAGTGCGGGTTTTTTTTGGAAAACAAAAGGCGAAAAAGCATTAAACTCAATGGTTGAAAAAAAGGGGTAGCATCTCATTCCTATCGCTCTTTGAAACACATAAATATTTTTAATTTATATTCTCGCATTTTTCTTCACTGCTCAATTTTTCGTTTCTTCTTCCTACACTCTCTTATTTCTGTTATTAGCTAGTTTTTGAAAGTTTTCTTTCTTCTTTTGATTAAGGGAAAAAGAGAAATCGATATGGACAAAAATGGGCAAAAAATGATTCAACAAAATGGAAGAGAATTTTTTCATCCTTTAAGTTAATTTTATCGACATGAAAGAATTTTTAAATTTTTTTTCTTACAAATCTTCATAATTTTCTTGTAAGAAAAAACTTTAATGATTTTGACGTGTTAGAATGTGTTGAAGGAAGTGAAAAACTTTGACATTATGCAAGTAGCAGTAGCAGTGAGATTAAGACTCTAATGAATTGGAAAAGTTGTCAATTTAACGTTTGTCACGTAATTTCAATTTAAATGCCATTCATTTTAGCATGCAAATCTTAATTGTTGTGCAATTTATAGTTTTCTAATTGAAATACACACACTAGAAGTTTTTAGTCTAAGTTTTTAACATGTTCATGCCTCGTCTTATGATGATGACTTTCGAGTGCGACTAATGGGTAATTCTACTCCACAGCAAAAGTGTTAACGTGTTACATAATTAATAATTAGCTGTTATATCATCGTTTTAATATTTAGCTTATGTTATGTGTGTATATGTGTCGAGATAGAAAGAATGAAAAAAGGGTTGAAAATATTCAAATGATTTATGGTTTTTATATGTGACGCGTACGTCATCTGCTATTGAATTTTAAGGAATATGTATATATTTCTTGAATATAATAAGCCCTGTGGCTATAGAACATCAACAACAACTTAGAATAATGGCATGACGACGAGGCCAACCAACTACTATTAATTAAAACACTGCTTATGGAAATATCACAATCAAGTATCGTAATTTTAATATATCTTTAAAAATTTAATAAACTATCAAAGTTTTAAATTTTTTAAATAAAATTTGTAAAAAATAGCAATCAATAATTTACTTTTAGAAAAAACTTGTAGATATTTTACATTAAAAATTGTAGAAATTTTACATTTTATTGTAGAAAAAATTCTAACACGGTTCGAAACAATGATTTTCTTGAGTTTGAGGCAAAATTTTTTTTATTGTGCTACTTTGATTAATTTGCAGAAAAAATAATTTTTTATTCTTTTGGATTTGTAAATTAATTTTAAAAATTTAAGAATTTCTTAAGGACATTATAGAAAAATGATGTTTAGTTGTAGGACTTGTAGAAAAAGTTTAATTTTTTTTGTAGATTTGTAGAAATTTTATAAGTAATATTTTTCAATTTTTAATCTTTGCTTGCATACAATTTATGATTATTTTGATCAAATAAATATTTAACTATTAAAAGCAAAATTTTTCAATCATCACGAGATTCGATTTCACAAAATCTAAGCTAACAAATTTGTTTTTCTATCTATTCTAAACTTCAATGAAAGCAAATAAAAAATTTACGACAATATCAAATTTATTTATAGTTTTTAAATTTCAATTTTCAAATTTAAGTTTTCAATATCAATAATTTCTCTATTTTGTTATTTTCAGGATCATGGAAAGAATTTTGTTAGTGAAAATTTTTTATATAACATAAAGAAAGAGAAAAGAAAAAAAATTATTTCATACCATAACAATGCCACGAAAAACACGGTTGGCTGCTGGTTAATATTTATTTTCAATTTTGCCAATTCCCACCAGTGGCATTTTCTTAGAGAGCACATTTTCTATTTTATTCGTTTTATTATTGTTGTTGCTGTTGTATAGAAATGTATTCAAATAAATATTTTTCCTTCTTTTGCACTTTCTTTTTTTACTTTTTCGAATTGTCGACGACTGGCTGATGAAAAATTTTAATTAAACTATAAATATATCCAGTGGATATAGTGTGAAGCATTGGAGTATTGTTGGTTATTTCGAGGGAATGAACGAAAATAGATATAAACATTCCATTTTCAATTTTCGGTAAAATCGCAGAGATAAGGATTTTTTTCTCTCTCTCTTAGTCCTCGTTGTCGTTGTATGTTCTCCAGTCAGCCAGCCAAAAAATATACTATGTCTTGCTGTTTGGGAAAATAAATTTTCTCGCTCGGTTTCCGATTTCTAGTCTGAACCAAAAGTTTCTACTGTATTGTCAGATCATTATACTTTTTTGAACCATTAAATTGTAAAATCGGGTAAGACTTTTTAAGAGTGGATGAGGAAAAATTTTATTTTGGTTTTTCTTCCATAGGAAATTCAAAAATTTATATAGAGTTGTTATGTGAGAACTCAAGAATGCTTTGGGCATTTATTTTTCACCCATCTTCCCTTCTTCTTATTCTTCTCGTTCACTCTCGTTGCTAGAATAAATACAAAATTCGTAATTCAACCATTATCAACAGCTCTCAACTGTATGTATATGTGTGTGTATTCAACTATCCTTTTCTTGCTATTTTTATACTCTTTGAATTATTTAGTATGGATGAAAATTTTCCCTTTTCTACTTTACTTTACATTATGATGAGCAACTATTGTTGAATGTGGCGGCTTAAAGATTTTATCATTAATTTTTAATAGACAATTTTATTGCTTTTAAAGTTTTTAATTTTTAAATTCAATTTTTTAAAGAGGATTTAATAGCAATTAGGTAAAAAAATTCGATTTACCTTCTGAAATAGCCAAAAAAAACTACTAAACCAAGATGTAATCAAAAAGTTTTAAAATGTAACCAAAAGAATTCAAAATTTTCAAAACAAGTTTTAGTCGAATTCTAACAATTTATGACTTTAGAACAGAAATTTCAACATCTTTCATAATGCACAATCTTTCTTAGTTTAAGGTAATCCTATGGACGCTATTTAATTTTTTTTGTTTAACTTGAATTTTCTTTTAGAAAAATTATTCACAAATACACAAGCAATTCATGTCAAAAAAGTTGAAAAATGAATCATAGAAATATGTACAAATATTTACAGATTTTACCGCGTATTTGGCATTGTTACTATAAACCATAATAATCGTGTCATTCGCAAGTTTGAAAAATTCTTTTACATGTTGATGAAATAACAATAAATTAACATTATAATGTGATGAACATTGTCACTTGAATGAAATAAACCCCTTTTTTTTCGAAAGGTGGTGTGTCTGTCTATGCATGCATCAAACTTGATTTTAACCGGTTGGATTGAATTGAAGCAAGAAATTTTATTTTTAATACTAAAAGGTGAAATTGTTCTAATTATGATATTCGTAAAATTACTTATTGCAGTTGTTTAGTGGTAGCAATTTGATGGGTTTGTAATTTTATTTTAAAATAAATAAATAAAATACATGCATGTTTATATGTGTTAGTGAGGTAGATCAAAATGTAGATCTAAAAATCTACAATATCAAATTGTAAACAAAAAATTTCTTTTTTTAACGGAAATTTTAAAATATTTATTTTGAAAATTTTTAAGTAAAAATTTCTTTATTAATTCTAAAAAAATTTGAATAATTCTTCATAGTAATAAACAACTAATATTACTTGTATTAAGTAGAAAGAACTTGCAATATCATAGGACACACATAAGAAGAAAGTATATGATATGATAGAGTAAAATGAAAAGTTGTCAACTCATTGAGGACAAAAATGGAATTTTTTATGTTGTTGATGGAATATCGATTGGAAAATTAGTTTGATTTATGAGCGCCACAAAAAGTAAAGTTATACGGGCACAATGATCGTAAATTGTCTGTGAATGAATCTCAGAAAAAAATAGCAAGCGAAGAAAGTTTTGTGAATAGATAACATTAAGATGATTTCATTCTATCCGTAAAATGATAAATCAAAAACGACGTGTCCTTTACCGCTACTGCTCCTTTCTTTTCTATGCGTGTGCTTCAGTTGTCACGACAATTTTTCATATTTTTCTGCTTTACATTGTTGTTGTTGTTGCTATGTATTGCCCATCCATTCGTGTATAAAATTGAATTATTCTTTCTAACCCCATCATCATCATCCAAAAATGAATAGCACAAAAAGGAAAATTTTACCAACGAGCGAATTGAAATAGTTTTTCTTTGGGAATGATTGATTGCTTGACAGATAGAACACACACAATAAGGTCGTCATTGTTGTTGTTATATGAAGGACATGACAATAGACATTTTACTTTTTCTGAGTTTTGTGTTTTTTAATTAATTTTCCTGCTTACTAACAAATATACATATGTGTTCATGTGGGCCTCATTTGTTTTCAACCATGATGGAAAAGAGCAAAAAAGATTAATTTTTTCATCTTATCTCAGAAGAAAAAGCATGTGTAGGGTTAAAAATTAAGCTTCTTATGGCTTACAACTTCACTCGCTATTATTTGCTTATAATTAATGATATTTATTATGCATGCTCTAAATAACAAGTCATTAGTTTTCTTCACCATTTCGATTTGTTATGTCCCTCACAAATCTCCAACTCATGTCATCATTATGCTCTTAAAATATGTGCTCACCTATGTGTAAAGAGCATATTTTAAATCTAGGGTTAGAAAACTTAAAAATTTAATCGTTAAAATTTGTTTTGATTTTTTGAACACATTCTGAAAATTGTAAATTATTAAAATATTGTTTACTAGATGTTATATACAAAAAAAGTGCTTCTGTTATAAAAGATTGTTAGATTTTTAAATTTTCATGAATTTTAGTTTATTTTACAATTTTAAAATATAACGTAATTTTTAAAATTTAATTTTTGTCATTTTCAACAAATGTGTTTTTGTGACATGTGACATATGTTGCATCAAGTTCAAAATTTCAATCTAAACTAAAATTATTAGTTAATTTAGTCTTGTAGTGATTAGTAAATTCTTTAGTAATAATTTTTAATTGATTGTTTTCAATTGTTATTAAAATAAATATTTTAACTAAAAAATTTTTTGTTTACATCACGTGTCGCATACAACATTTTGTCACACGCAACATTTGTTATTTTGTACAAAAATTTTAAATTTTCTAAAATTAACGGTTAATTACTCTTTTTAAGAATTCAAAAGACGAGCACTATCTGCATAAGAGAGCTAATGTTAATTAATAGTCAAGTTCTTTTATTCAACATTTAAGAGAGAGAGAGAGAGTGAAAATATATCTAATGTATGAAAAGTAAGTAGTGAAGGAAGTTGAAAGCGCGCGGCATGACTTGTTAGTATTTTTCACAATGTATATTCATGCTGTGGGCGAGTGAGTGTAATATGTAAAAATATAGAATGAGAAGGAAGAGGCTTAATGTTAGTTTTTTCATTATACAATACCAAAAAAGGGGAGTCGAGTCAAGAACTTTTCCGTTGCTTTTTCTTTTTCCTGTCGACTACGATGAGAAGAAAAAAATTTTTTTTCGCTCTTATTCAAGAGAGTCATTTATAATTTTATGTGTGTATATGCGACCAACCAACCAGTCAGCCAACCACCCACATACATATGAGTAAAGCAAACCCGCATACATAAAATATCATTATTTACTGCCATTTACACATTGAGAAGGAGAACCGTAGCCATTTAGCAAAAATACAAAAGAACGAGCGAGTGAAGAATTTTTAAGAGGAGCAAGTTGAAGTGATAATTCATAATTTCTCATTCTCTTATTATTATTATTTTCATTGCTAGCACCACCATCACAATAGTACATGACTGTTGTATATATGACTCTCATTACACCAAATTCCAACCCATCTCATCTCCTTTGTGTATTGTTTTTACTATACTGACTAATAAACTAAGAATCTGCGTGTAGCATTCACTGACTGTGTGGTAAGTTTTCATATAAAAAATATTTTTACTTTTGGTTCAATTGTTTTTAGTGCAGTTGGCTTTGATTAGGTTGGCATGTAAAAAGGGGTTTAAATGGCATTTTAGGGATTACAAAGAAATGATTTACAATAATTAAAAACTTTCAAAGAATGTTTTACTTTGAAATGAAACTTTGAACGCATTTACTAACATATTTGGAAAAAAGATGCTATTGTTTGAACTAACAAAATATTTTTTATATTGTAATTATGTAATTCATGAAACAGAAGTTTTTTAAAACGAAACCCAATTTTTTAAACAAGTTATAATCTAAGTCAAGTAAATTATTAAATCAAGTAAAATGTAATAATAAAGTCAAGTCAAGTTTTAAATGAATTACTTGGCAAATTGTCAAGTACTAATTCAAGTTGATTTAATCAATATGTCTCTAGTTATTCAAATAAAATTTAATTTGATCAAAACTTTAGTAAATTGAAGAATCATTGATTTTCATATGAATTTGCATAAATTTGGAACAAATTAAATTTTTGTATGAATAAACTAGAGTTTTTTTGAGTAAATCAACTTGACAATTGTTGACGTCGACACTTGACTGTCAACGTGCAAGTGTCGAACCATAGAATTAAGTCAAGTTAAAATCAAGTCAAGCTAAAAAATTATTTTTCCAAAAATAGCGAAAAATAAGATTCGGCACTTGAACGACGACTGTCAAGTGTCGGCGCCAACAATTGTCAAGTTTAATTCAAGTTGATTGAAATACTTAAAAATCTCTTTAAATCATTCAAATTTTATTTTGTTCGGTCAATATTTGGTAAATTTAAGGATCATTGACTGAAAGTCAAAGTAAATTACAAAATAACAAAAAAGCAAAGAAACAAATAATAATTAATGATTTAACAGACAATATGAAGTTAAGTTGAGTCAAAAAGTAATTGTGATTTTTGATACCTACAAATTTAGTTGAAACTGTTTCGAATTATTTTTGATTAAAAATCCAAAGTTTTTTAGAGTTTCGATGCAAATTTTGAAAAATTGAAGGCTTTCTTAAGCTAATAAATTTCAGCCAGTCAAAATGAATAAACAAACGTTCAAAAAAATTTGCTAAAAAATTTATTTCCATATGCAGTCATATTAATGAACCATTCGATACTTTTTACAAGAAATAAGAAAATTTTCATCCTTTTTTTTAGTGTCATTAAAAATGTTCATATCTGTAATAATTTATCATTTCTGTTTACTGAACAAGTATCATAGAGAGAGATAGAAATTTTTTCCCTTTACAAATTTCTTTCTTTTTCTGCCATTTCATTGTTAAAATAGAGAGAGACTCGCAATGGATGATGATGATAAAAAAGTAAGTAAGAGTGTTAAGGATATGTGAAGGAAATTCATTGTTGTAAGTCTCTTTCTGTATTTCCATTCCAATCATCATAAACATTCATAGATAGATATCATCATTCGCGTATAAAAGTGGTATGTTGGAAATTCTAATGGCGAAACATTTTCGAGGATGATGATCATTTATAACGGGAAAATTATATTTTCTTCTTATACACAACAGTAGAAAGAAAAATCATGGTATCATGCTTGCATTTTGAAGTAGGTAGGCACTCATTCCATTTTTTGTATGTATGTGACTATTGTTATTTATGAAAATTTTCTATAGCAGCATATTCATGCTTATATATGATGTCAGGAAAGGAAAGGGATTAATATTCAGTAGGAAATTTATATCCTCTAATAGGCATAGAGAGTCGCTGTCTCTCTTTTACTTTTTACTTCACCCACACACAAAACACACATTTTTCATTTTCATTTTTACTATGATTGTGCAAATAATGGATGGTGGTACTCTTCCACTTGGTTCCACAAACGTTTTATTTCCGTTTCATGAATCTCATTTGAGAGAATTGGCGTCTGTAGATTTTTCATTTTAACTCATATAGTATACACATATAAATGGAAAGAATGGAGAAATAGCACTGTGGTAGTCTTTTAAATTATTCCATGCATCATGTGCAATAAATAGAGTCTCAATGAGAGCAAGAAAAGATGAATTTTGAATGGCGAGTTTTGAGGTATAGTAAATGCAAGCAAGGTGAAATATTTAGGTTAATTTTTTAATTCAATCGAAATTTAAGTCAAATTGAAAAATTAATCTAATGTAAAATGTATTTAAAATTTTAATCAAAATATCCTTAGAACCACAATTAATAATTTTAAAGGTAAAGTTTTTGAATTCAAAATTTTCAAGATTTTAGAATACTTTTTTGAAAAATGAAAAATTTAATTTTGAACAAAAAATATTTTTTACAAAAATTTTAATTTGTAACGAGATTTTTAAAAATGTAAACAAAATATATGTAATATGTAAAAAATGTAAACATAATATGTTTGCAAAGACAATATTCTATTAAAATAAAAGCAATCGGTTTGTACAATAAGATTAGTTTTTCAAATTTTGCTTAGTTTTAAAGTTTTTATAGAAAGTTAGACACTAAAATCATAAATTGAGGTAACAAAATTTGATTATATTTATAGAAATCATAAAAGAACCAAAGTTACTTCACCTTGAGTAAATTTCCAGGTATTTCCATTGCAATATTGCATTCAAGTAAAATTTTAATTGCACTTCTCCATCTTTAATTTTTGTTGCTTTTCTATGAAAATCACTTTACTCAATGCTGCTGCTGTCAACCCTTTTTTATCGTTTTGAAGAAACAATGATGCTGATGACTCCTTCACTCATTTGTCATGTATTGCTGTCGCTTGTGTAATTGAATAAATTATTCGTCAGACACTGACATAAAGTGGCTTTTTGAAAATGCACAAAAAAATTCGCTTTTTTTGAGGCGTTGTGATGGCAATGAAATGACTCAAATTTCAATTTTCTTGTCCAGATGTTTTTAAGCTCAGTCAGCTTGAATTTTTGCGCAATTAAAATTAAATTTTAATTTTTCTTTACCTGATAAAAAAAATGTCATAAAATTTAAATTTTTTAGATCAAAGCAGGAAGCATATGGACACAAAATGTAGAAAGCAGGTAGAAAAATTTTAAGCAAAATCTGTCCATTTTGTTTCATTTTCATATGAGGATGATATTAAAATATCACAAGTCCATATAGTCGACTGCCGTATGCTGTATTTGTGTGCGTGCAGTAAAAAGGAAAGGGGTCAAACAATATTTTATGTTATGTCGGAGGAAAGAAGAGAAAAAGGGGTCGAAGGGTTTAATTATTTTTCCCTTGACAAACGGTCAGTAAATTTTTCGTCATTTACAACCCTTTTTATAGAGATTTTATGATTATAGTCGTGTCTATTGCAAGTAGCACATTGTAAAACTTTTCTTTGAACACGCGTTTTGTAAATTCTACATAAAAATGGTCACAATTAAATCTTTTGCTTCTTTTTAAAATTAAATTGAATTTTATCGAAACTAAAACAGTTTCATTCAAGAACTTAGAACTCATTTTGTTTAATTTTGAAATTTGCTAAAATTAATTTTCTTATTTAGTTAGTAACATTTTTATGTTTGCATCTAAATTCTTTTTTGTTTTGATTAGTTCCTGGATAAGATTGTTTACATTTTCAAAATTTTCGTTAAATTTTAAATTTTTGAATTGTAAAACTAATTTTTTTTTAAGAAAAACATATGGAGGTAATCAATGCAGAATGATAATTTAAAACCTTTAACAAGGTTTATAATAAAAGTTTATCAAATAACAAATCAAATTTCAATTATTAAATTTGAATTCTTAATTAATCGATGACAAACTCAATATTAATATAAATCCAAGATTTAATTTAAATCCTCAGTTAATCTTAAGTTTAATTTAACCAAATATAGTTTTATATTTTTCTTCTTATCTGCACATTACCGAATTATAAATTATTCACCTTGAACATAATTTGTATTTCAATATTTCTCTTTTCTTAACTATCAAATTTCAATAAAACTCAAACAAAATTGCAAGACAAATTCAATTCATTTTTCTTATCTAGTTATTGAATTGTCTCAAATATTTTTTTGTGAGTAAAATTCTATTTTGATCAAATTCCATCAATTCATTCATCATTTTTTTTCCTTTAAGTGAATTTGCCATTTTCAGAGAAGAAAAATCCATTTTCTCATTCTTTTGCTATATCTGACTCGATTATTTCCTTATTATTATATGAATTGAAGCTCCATCTTCTTCTGCACATATACAGTTCAATTGTTATTCATTAATAAGAGATAGATAAAGAATAAATATTGTAGATGTATGTCTCGTATGGTTATGAAAGATGGGAGGGAAAAATTGCGAAACTATTTGCTATGTCGTCTTGCCTTGTGTCTAATGGCATTAAGTATTGAATTTCTTTGTGCACAAATCCATTGTTTTCTGCATTTCACTCATTCTATTGCTGAACAAAAGACTTTTTCAATGTCATAAATTTCTAACAAGAGTGAACAACTAGAGTTGGAGAAATTCTTACATTTGTGTGTATTTGGAAGTGAAATCTTATAAATCTATAGATAATTTAATTTATTTACTATTTTATTGTTTATTATCTAGATTGGAAAAGTGTTCAATAGGAAAGACGTTTGCAGGCAAGGGAAAAAATTATGTAAATTTATTTGATTTAAATGAAAATTTCTGTAATTACATAAAGTTATCCATTTATAGTTTTTTTCACAAAAATGAATAGAAAATTCTTATAAAAAATACGTTAATTTTTGAAAAATTTTAAAAAATTTTCAGGACTTGTTTTTTTAAGCCCAAAAAATATTTTCAATAAAAATTTATTCAAAAAACTAAAACAATTGAAATTTGCAAACAAAAAAGGTAAAAAGAAAGTTCAAGTACTTTAGCAATTTTTTTGCTTCATTTATAATTGTCGGCAAAAGATCAAAAGCAAAATGCGGCAACATAAAAAAGACAAAGGCAGCATTTGATGAAGTCATTAAAAATGTATGAAATTTTTACCCTTTTCGAATGGCTTGCTTATTTGTGTTGAATTAGCCATTTTGTAATTTTCACATATTCTCATTCTCGGCTCACCCACAACATGGACAACAGTTTATATTTAACATTGGACTTTCTTTTCTTCTCGTCCTTTTTATGCTTCACTCTCTAATACAAATGTGTGACATGCGAGTTGCTTTTTTATTCTCAATATTCGTTCTCTTCTTTTTGCTCTCTTTGCTAGAATTTCTTCCCCTCTCAAAAACAACCGTTATGTTATAAATTATTCGGGGAAGGAAGCAAGAATAAAAAAGTGAGAGAGTGAATAGATGAAGAAGAGGAGAAATCACATAATGAAATGTACTAGATTTTTGTTTCACATATGAGTAAAATAAAATTCTTATTAGAGAATAGTAGAGGAATGTACGAATCGAAGGATATTTGAGGAGAAAAAAGAAGAAGAATTTTTTGCAAGAGCTGAAAGTTTATTTTATTGCTGACTTTTTATCTAAAATTTTCAAGTTAGTTCAAATTTTTTATATCGTCAGAATTTTAAGAAAATTTAATTAATTTCTAACTTTTTTATTCTTATGTTCTGTCATGAATTTTTTAAAATTTTCAGTGAAAATATTTTTTAATTCAATAGAATACCATTTGGTTAATATTCACAAAAATATTTTTTTTTTTGAATTTTTTCTTTTGGAGTCTAATAAGACTATGGTGATTTTTTATAAAGCTTTTATTTCAAATTGAGGTAAATTCCAGGTGAGTTTTGAATTCTCACCTGTATTTTGTTTTACTGGTTGCATAAATTAAAGTATTTTACCTGAAATTTTGAAAAAATATGAATGAAAATTCGAGAATGTTTTTTTAAAAAAATTTCAAAGCTGTTAATCCTAAATTAGGAAAATATTTTTTATAATATATATGAAAATTTAAAATTTAACGGTAAACTTTGTTGTATGACCAGATTTATAAACATTGAATTTTTGTAAAAGAACTTGTTTTGTCCGTATAGTCCGAAGTAACAAATATAGTGAAAAACCTTAGTTGAAAAATACAGTCTCACTCGACAAAAATCTGTAGAAAAACCTGAAAATTTCAAAAAGAAAAATTAAAAAAAGTCAATTTTTTTTTTCATTTAAATTAAACGATTATTTTTCTTTATTGATTGATTTTTCATAATCATCGTTTCAAACGTTCACTACTTGTTTATTTTTTTCTTTTATCTACATTATCCATTAAATATTCAATTTTTTACGTCAATTTTTTTAAAGTGTTTTTTTTTCTCATAAATTTTATAATATTTAAAAATGTCTTAAGATTCAAAATAAAAAAAATTAAACAAAAAAAGAAACAAAGAAAAAGAAGGAAATTTTTATGAAGAAGTACGTTTCTATGTATGAGAAAGAATGTTGTTTGTTATTATTGGTTTTATGCATCTTATTTGTTCATAATTTAAAAACTAATTAATAAAAAAATTTACAAAAAAATATTTTTTATACAAAAAGTTGTGTCTTCTTCTAATTCTTATCCATAGTATGCATGTGTGTTGTCTTTTTTTACTTATTTTTTGTCACTTACATTTAAACATTACATTTAATTGATATATTTACAAGATTTATTTAATCTACAAAATTTGGGATCTAATTTAATTAATTTTGTGTATTTATAAAGAATTTTTAAAATGTGTGTCTGTGTGTGCTTTGCATTATTTTTTTTATTTTAATTTGCAGAAATTAAAAATTTTTTCATCGCAGTTTTTTAAGTAGTTTTTCTGTGTGTAAAACAATTAGGAAATTTATTTTTAAATATTAATGTTGAATTTCCTTAAAAATCTAATCTTTTATATATATATATTTTTTTAATAATTATGAAATATTGCAATTTTATCAAGAACTGGCATAAACTTTTTTTTATATTGACTGACCATCGAGATATTTTTATTTACCATGTTGAACATTTAAAAATTTATTTTAGCTTTATTTTTTAATTTTCTGTGTCTGTGTGCTTGTTTATTTTTTAAAATACCCTCTTCATTTTTTTTTCAAAAAATTGTATTTTGGTGAGAGAAATTGAAGTTTTTATTTCTATGTAATTTTTTAAGTAGAATTTCTTAATTTTTTGTACATTTTATAAATATTTTTTATTCAGGAATCACATCAAATAAAAAAGTAATTGATGTCGCCTTTTTTGTCTTTTTTTTGTGTGTGTGTCTGTGCTTTTATCACTTTTTACTAAAATAAATCTTTTCTCTATCAACATAGAGTAAAATGCCCAAAAAATCCTATAGTATGTTAGTTAGAGTTATTTCACAATTTACAATACTTTTTTTGATGCTAATAAAAAATATATCTTGGAAAGAATAATAAAAAATTAAATTTTAATCGTTAAATTTTTTGAAATTTTTGAAAAAAATAATTTTTTCAATAAAATCTGTAATTTATTTCGTTAAGTTGTTTTGTATTATTATTTTGTTATTGAAATAAAAAAATCATCGTTAAATTTAAAAAATTCGTTGAATTTTTCGTTAAGTTTTTAAATTAAAAATAACCGTTAAATTTCAATTTAATTTTAATAAATATGAACTGATAAAAAAAATTCCAAAATTTGTTGTAAAAAAATTCGAATAAATTTTATTAGGATTGCATAAAACTTAAAAAAAATAACGGACAAAAAATTTTACTTTCATGAAATTTTTTCAAGATAAATAAAAATGAATCATTAGTCAATTATTTTTAAAATAATAAAAATCAGGTCTCCGTAGGAAAAAGAAATTAATTTGGCATAAGTTTAAATGCTTCTCTCTATATCAAAAAAATCTTGATGATAGAACATATCAAACATAATCAAATTATTATTTATCTCAAAAAATTAATAAAAAAAGACCAAAAAAGATAATTTTTCCAACTAAAAAATTCAACTTTTGGGAATTTTTCAGCAAAAAAATTTAAAGAAAACTTTGCAGTTTTCTAACTTTTCCTTTTTTATCTAGAGTAAAAATTTTGAAAGTTTTTCAATAAAAAAGGAAAAAATTTCAAAATTTTCAGTCATTGACAATTGAAAGGAATGAATGAGTTGGATGTCTATCTTAGAATTATGGACTAGTATGTAAAAGAAGATTTTTAAAAGATTTCTCGCATGAGTCGATTTGTGGCATAATCGTAAGCCCACGGTGGGCAAAAGTATGCATTAGATTCATCTTCACACCCTGAGATTTGATTTGAATTTTCATCCATATTTCGATTGAGACCATTTGGTGTCCCACCCATATTTAATGAAACTATTGAACTTTCCATTACATTGCAATTAAGATTAAAGGGGCAGCAGTTTGCCGAGAGATTGCAGGATTAAATTTTTGTGAGCACCAAGCTGAAGGCCGAGCTGCTTGGAATATTTGGTGGAAATGAGCATATATGTGATGGTGCTTGAAGAG
>CM031379.1:3670891-3725514 GCA_018290095.1 Polypedilum vanderplanki | reverse complement strand
GTACTATAGCAAGCGAGTGAAATTACAACTTGATGATAATAGTATGAGTGAAAGGGTTGTTGGTCCATTTACATTGAATACTTATGTACAAATATTTGCCACCTTCTTTTCTCTTCTCACGAGCCCCGGAATGAAAACTATTACTTTATGTATACTGAAAATGTCTAAAAATGGAAAATTGTTTATTTCAACTTTTCTCGGGCAAAAAGATCTGTGTGTTGGCGTACTTTATAGTGGTGTGGTGTGAGTAGTAAAAAGACAAATAAAAAAGTAAATTTTTCCAAGAATTGAAAGAACTGAAGATGCTAAAAACATTAACTTTATAATGCGAACACAATGAATTGTCCTTGTGCGTGTACATTCAAAATTCTTCTCTTTTTCGAAAATTGTTATCTTGATGATGCTAAAATGGACACTCTTTCTGTAGCCCGCACAAGACAAAAATGAAAACTGGAATGTAAAATTAGAGAGAAGGGTAGTAAAAATTATTTCATTTTGGGTTGATTTTCTTTTTTTGCAGGGCAGAAGCAGAAAAGAAAGAGCACATTTTGAAATTTTTGTGAAGTTTTATTTTTAGTTATCTTTTGCTGCTTCTGTCCAAAAAATTCTTTTTTATTACAGAGATGTGACTGTAGTTTGTTTTGGCAAATTTTAAATTTCAGAAAAATCTAATGAATTTCTATAAAAAATTTTAAAATTTTTTGAAGCAAAGAATTTAATTAGTAAAATTTAAGCAAAAAATAATTCGAAATTGGCACTTTTTTGGCAAATAACGTGTGGAAAATGCAAAATTAATTTATTGATCAGAAAAGTTGAATTTTAATGTGGTTTTAAAAATGAATTATATTGTTAAATTTTCTCTATTATTAAAAGCAAAGAAAGAAAAGATTTTAGTTTTGAAACTTAGAGAGTAAAATGTTTATGTCCCTGGACAAATAATTGTGAATAAGGGTGTGAATTTTCATCAAATTTCAAGTAAAATAAAGTAACCCTAAACTCGTGCACATAAACATCCTCACATGTACCCCAAAAAATTTCACATTCATCCATTTTGTCCATTTCCATAAAAACATATTTCATTGTTATAACATGAGAGAGCAAAAAGTTTTCTTCTAAATTAAGCGAGGGTGAGAGCAGCACATAATACAAAGTCATCGTCATGAGTTCTAAAAACATACTCACACTATCCAAGTCCACTTGAGAAGCAGAAAATTTTTCATTTCTCTCTGTGTGATAAAATATAAATAATTTTCGTACTCACTTGAAAGATACGAGTAGCAGAGTACAAAAGTTGGCTGGTTGTGGGTGAAGAATGAGTGCGGGTTTTTTTTGGAAACAAAAGGCGAAAAAGCATTAAACTCAATGGTTAAAAAAAAAGGGTAGCATCTCATTCCTATCGCTCTTTGAAAACACATAAATATTTTTAATTTATATTCTCGCATTTTTCTTCACTGCTCAAATTTTCGTTTCTTTCTTCCTACACTCTCTTATTTCTGTAATTAGCTAGTTTTTGAAAGTTTTTCTTCTTCTTTTGATAAGGGAAAAAGAGAAATCGATATGGACAAAATGGGCAAGAAATGATTCAACAAATGAATAAGAGAATTTTTTCATCCTTTAAGTTAATTTTATCGACATGAAAGAATTTTTTAGATTTTTTTTTTTCTTACAAATCTTCATAATTTTCTTGTAAGAAAAAATTTATTGAAAGTATTTTTATCAAAAATTAAAATTTTTTACAATGATTATTAATTAAATTTAATAAGAAAAAAAAATTTGTTTTTGATTTGTCATAATGAGTCAAAAATTGAGTCTTTAATGATTTTTCATTAACAAATCTGGCATCATTCTATTGTTTTTTTTTTAAAGATTTCTTTTCAAATCACATGATTGATAATAAAATCAAGTATTTTTCATGCAAATGAAGCAGAAGAAGAAGAAGCAATGCTTTTGATCAAGGCCTGAGAACTCTTTTGATATCTTTTGATATTTTTGAATTCCTGATTTTCTCTTTAATTAAAGAACATAAAAATTTTATTGATTAGCCTAGAGGAAAGCTATGAGATAAGAAATGAAAACCAGAAAGGACTGCAATAGTTTCGTGTTATTGTTTTTAGAACTGAAGTCATTTAAAAAAAGTCCATTTCTAAAAATTTCTGTTTTTCGAAAAACAAAGGTATCTTTGATACGAAATATCAAAAAGAGTTCTCAGGCCTTGGCTTGATCGAGTTTATTTAAAATTTAATTCAAACTTTCATTTGATAGTTGTGCATTTTGATTTTCAGCTTAAGATTTTCAATTTCTTTTTTAATTCTTTCAACTTCTTTTTTAGTAAATTCAATGGATTCTCGGTTGTTGTAGTTGTTGTTTATATTTGATTGGCAAATGCCTTATTCAATTCTTTTTAACTAAATTCAAGGCATTGTTTTTAGTAAATGTATTAACAAGTGACTTGCAAGTGTTGTCCCAAGTTGCAAAATCTCAATTTTTTAAATTACTGAAAGCATTTTTATCAATGTGTTGAATTTTATTTTCATCAGCCAAATTACTTTCCAAGTCATGATTGTAAATTAATAAATTCTCTGGAATAAACTCAATAAGAGTCTTGTGAAGATACAAAGCTTCAATTTCGGGAATGGTTTTAAATCTTCATTTGTGATTTGAGTTAATTTGGAATTTAAAACATCAATGAAAATTAAATTTGGAAAAAACATTTTCAATATTTGATGGAAAAAATTCATGTTTGATGCCCTATAAATCATTAGTCCTTAACATGACTATTATTATATCCATTCTCATGTTTCTCCAGATGCACCATCAATTTTTATTCTCACTCCATTTGGAAAAATTTCACGATTTTTACATCACAATAATAAACTCGTTTATCCATATTGAACCATGTACCTTCAGAATATTCACAATAAATATTTCTGCTTCAACATACATTTTGAATTGCACTCAATATAGAACGAGAATAAAGAAATTCACACTAAAGAAAAATAAATGAAATATTGAAAATTATAAAATAAAATTTTGACACTCACAAAAATTTCATTTTTAGTTCTTTACTCTTGATTTTTTCAAAAACAACTGAATGTCATTCGAGAAAATATGAGATTTACAAAATTTTTTAGAATTACTGATAATAAATAAAATTACAAAATTCATCACAAGTTTTTTTCTAGTTTAATTCATGATAAGAACAAAAAACATCATTTTCATATTTTAATCCAATTTGAAGTTAAAGGTTAAAGTTATCATCAAAGAAAAAAACGTCAAGTCTTTTAAAAATTCATTCATACACAGAGAAAAAAGTTTTTTAACTGGTAAAAAGTTTTTAACTGCTAAAAAAATTTTTATAATTGTCATAAATGTTTTATAATTTGGTATAAAAAGTTTTATGAGTCTTTTAAAATTTATGAGTCATAGAAAGGTCCTAACGTGTAGGTCAGCCATCAAAAGAGTTTTTTGGGTGATTATCGACCAAGTGTATGTTTTGTTTTGTTTTCTTATATTGAGTTCAAGTGATATACTTAGAGATTCTTTATATCATAAAAATTTGTGGACAATCGTGAAAAAAGCGGGAATTTATGTTGTAGTAGCTCAGTTTGATGAAATTATTTTCAATTTAACAATTATACTTTTTGTAGCATCAGTTGATGTTTTTCTCAACTTCTTTAATCCATAAGCAATCGTTTTGTGTATAAACTTTTGTCTTTAAATGCTTTTATTTGAGTAAAACAGTGGAAAAAACATTCCAAAAATATTGTTGCTCAATGTTGCTCATTAAAAAGAGCAACAAAACAAATATTTGCCGATAAATTGAAAATTTTAATTAAATTTCCTTATCATTCTAGCTCTCAGATAACTTTTTTTCAAGATTTTTTTTTTTATCCTTCAAGTTAATTTTATTGACATGAAGAATTTCCAAATTTTCTTCTTCTTACAAATCTTCATAATTTTCTTGAAGAAAAAACTTTAATGATTTTGACGTGTTAGAATGTGTTGAAGGAAGTTAAAAAACTTTGACATTATGCAAGTAGCAGTAGCAGTTAGATAAGACTCTAATGAATTGGAAAAGTTGTCAATTTAACGTTTGTCACTAATTCAATTTAAATGCCATTCATTTTAGCATGCAAATCTTAATTGTTGTGCAATTTATAGTTTTCTAATTAAAATACACACACTAGAAGTTTTTAGTCTAAGTTTTTTAACATGTTCATGCCTCGTCTTATGATGATGACTTTCGAGTGCGACTAATGGGTAATTCTACTCCACAGCAAAAGTGTTAACGTGTTACATAATTAATAATTAGCTGTTATATCATCGTTTTAATATTTAGCTTATGTTATGTGTGTATATGTGTCGAGATAGAAAGAATGAAAAAAGGGTTGAAAATATTCAAATGATTTATGGTTTTATATGTGACGCGTACGTCATCTGCTATTGAATTTTAAGGAATATGTAATATTTCTTGAATATAATAAGCCCTTGTGGCTATAGAACATCAACAACAACTTAGAATAATGCATGACGACGAGGCCAACCAACTACTATTAATTAAAACACTGCTTATTGAAATATTCACAATCAAGTATCGTAATTTTAATATATCTTTAAAAATTTAATAAACTATCAAAGTTTTAAATTTTTTAAATAAAATTTGTAAAAAATAGCAATCAATAATTTACTTTTAGAAAAACTTGTAGATATTTTACATTAAAAATGTAGAAATTTACATTTTATTGTAGAAAAAAATTCTAACACGCTTCGAAACAATGATTTTCTTTAGTTTGAGGCAAAATTTTTTTTATGTGCTATTTGATTAATTTGCAGAATAAATAATTTTTATTCTTTTGGATTTGTAAATTAATTTTAAAAATTTAAGAATTTCTTAAGGACATTATAGAAAAATGATGTTTGTTGTAGGACTTGTAGAAAAAGTTTAATTTTTTTTGTAGATTTGTAGAAATTTTATAAGTAAATTTTTTCAATTTTTAATCTTTGCTTGCATACAATTTATGTATTATTTTGATCAAATAAATATTTAACTATTAAAAGCAAAATTTTTCAATCATCACGAGATTCGATTTCACAAAATCTAAGCTAACAAATTTGTTTTTTCTATCTATTCTAAAACTTCAATGAAAGCAAATAAAAAATTTACGACAATATCAAATTTATTTATAGTTTTAAATTTCAATTTTCAAATTTAAGTTTCAATATCAATAATTTCTCTATTTTGTTATTTTCAGGATCATGGAAAGAATTTGTTTAGTGAAAATTTTTATATAACATAAAGAAAGAGAAAAGAAAAAAAAATTATTTCATACCATAACAATGCCACGAAAAACACGGTTGGCTGCTGGTTAATATTTATTTTCAATTTTGCCAATTCCCACCAGTGGCATTTTCTTAGAGAGCACATTTTCTATTTTATTCGTTTTATTATTGTTGTTGCTGTTGTATAGAAATGTATTCAAATAAATATTTTTCCTTCTTTTGCACTTTCTTTTTTTTACTTTTTCGAATTGTCGACGACTAGCTGATGAAAAATTTTAATTAAACTATAAATATATCCAGTGGATATAGTTAGAAGCATTGGAGTATTGTTGGTTATTTCGAGAGAATGAACGAAAATAGATATAAACATTCCATTTTCAATTTTCGGTAAAATCGCAGAGATAAGGATTTTTTTCTCTCTCTCTTAGTCCTCGTTGTCGTTGTATGTTCTCCAGTCAGCCAGCCAAAAAATATTACTATGTCTTGCTGTTTGGGAAAATAAATTTTTCTCGCTCGGTTTCCGATTTCTAGTCTGAACCAAAACTTTCTACTGTATTGTCAGATCATTATACTTTTTTGAACCATTAAATTTGTAAAATCGGGTAAGACTTTTTAAGAGTGGATGAGGAAAAATTTTATTTTTGTTTTTCTTCCATAGGAATTCAAAAATTTATATAGAGTTGTTATGTGAAACTCAAGAATGCTTTGGGCATTTATTTTTCACCCATCTTCCCTTCTTCTTATTCTTCTCGTTCACCTCTCGTTGCTAGAATAAATACAAAATTCGTAATTCAACCATTATCAACAGCTCTCAACTGTATGTATATGTGTGTGTATTCAACTATCCTTTTCTTGCTATTTTTATACTCTTTGAATTATTTAGTATGGATGAAAAATTTTCCCTTTTTCTACTTTACTTTACATTATGATGAGCAACTATTGTTGAATGTGGCGGCTTAAAGATTTTATCATTAATTTTTAATAGACAATTTTTTTTGCTTTTAAAGTTTTTCATTTTTAAATTCAATTTTTTAAAGAGGATTTAATAGCAATTAGGTAAAAAAATTCGATTTACCTTCTGAAATAGCCAAAAAAACTACTAAACCAAGATGTAATCAAAAAGTTTTAAATTGTAACCAAAAAGAATTCAAAATTTTCAAAACAAGTTTTAGTCGAATTCTAACAATTTATGACTTTAGAACAGAAATTTCATATCTTTCATAATGCACAATCTTTTTAGTTTTAGATAATCCTATGGACGCTATTTAATTTTTTTTTGTTTAACTGAATTTTCTTTTAGAAAAATTATTCACAAATACACAAGCAATTCATGTCAAAAAAGTTGAAAAATGAATCATAGAAATATGTACAAATATTTACAGATTTTACCGCGTATTTGCATTGTTACTATAAACCATAATAATCGTGTCATTCGCAAGTTTGTGAAAATTCTTTTACATGTTGATGAAATAACAATAAATTAACATTATAATGTGATGAACATTGTCACTTGAATGAAATAAACCCCTTTTTTTCGAAAGGTGGTGTGTCTGTCTATGCATGCATCAAACTTGATTTTAACGGTTGGATTGAATTGAAGCAAGAAATTTTATTTTTAATACTAAAAGGTGAAATTGTTCTAATTATGATATTCGTAAAATTACTTATTGCAGTTGTTTAGTGGTAGCAATTTGATGGGTTGTAATTTTATTTTTTAAAATAAATAAATAAAATACATGCATGTTATATGTGTTTAGTGAGGTAGATCAAAATGTAGATCTAAAAATCTACAATATCAAATTGTAAACAAAAAATTTCTTTTTTTAACGGAAATTTTAAAATATTTATTTTGAAAATTTTTAAGTAAAAATTTCTTTATTAATTCTAAAAAAATTGAATAATTCTTCATAGTAATAAACAACTAATATTACTTGTATTAAGTAGAAAGAACTTGCAATATCTAAAGACACACATAAGAAGAAAGTATATGATATGATAGAGTAAAATGAAAAGTTGTCAACTCATTGAGGACAAAAATGGAATTTTTTATGTTGTTGATGGAATATCGATTGGAAAATTAGTTTGATTTATGAGCGCCACAAAAAGTAAAGTTATACGGGCACAATGATCGTAAATTGTCTGTGAATGAATCTCAGAAAAAAATAGCAAGCGAAGAAAGTTTTGTGAATAGATAACATTAAGATGATTTCATTCTATCCGTAAAATGATAAATCAAAAACGACGTGTCCTTTACCGCTACTGCTCCTTTCTTTTCTATGCGTGTGCTTCAGTTGTCACGACAATTTTTCATATTTTTCTGCTTTACATTGTTGTTGTTGTTGCTATGTATTGCCCATCCATTCGTGTAAAAATTGAATTATTCTTTCTAACCCCATCATCATCATCCAAAAATGAATAAGCACAAAAAGGAAAATTTTACCAACGAGCGAATTGAAATAGTTTTTCTTTGGGAATGATTGATTGCTTGACAGATAGAACACACACAATAAGGTCGTCATTGTTGTTGTTATATGAAGGACATGACAATAGACATTTTACTTTTTCTGAGTTTTGTGTTTTTTAATTAATTTTCCTGCTTACTAACAAAATATACATATGTGTTCATGTGGGCCTCATTTGTTTTCAACCATGATGGAAAAGAGCAAAAAAGATTAATTTTTTCATCTTATCTCAGAAGAAAAAGCATGTGTAGGGTTAAAAATTAAGCTTCTTATGGCTTACAACTTCACTCGCTATTATTTGCTTATAATTAATGATATTTATTATGCATGCTCTAAATAACAAAGTCATTAGTTTTCTTCACCATTTCGATTTGTTTATGTCCCTCACAAATCTCCAACTCATGTCATCATTATGCTCTTAAAATATGTGCTCACTATGTGTAAAGAGCATATTTTAAATCTAGGGTTAGAAAACTTAAAATTAATCGTTAAATTTTGTTTTTTGAACACATTCTGAAAATTGTAAATTATTAAAATATTTGTTTTCTAGATATTGTATATAAAAAAAATGGGTGCTATGATGTCAAGGAAAATCATTTGTTGATTTTTAACATTTTCAATGAATATTAATTTGTTTTTAAAACTTTTAACGTAATTTTTTAAAATTCAATTTTTGTCATTTTCAACAAATGTGTTTTTGCGTCATATGACATATGTTGCATCAAGTTCAAGATTTCAGTCTAAACTAAAATTACTAGTTAATTTAGTCTTGTAGTGATTAGTAAATTCTTTAGTAATAATTTTTAATTGATTGTTTTTAGTTGTTTTTAAAATAAGGATTTTAACTAAAAAATTTTTTTTTTACATCATGTGTCGCATACAACATTTTGTCACACGCAACATCAGTTATTTGTACAGAACTTTTAAATTTTCTAAAATTAACGGTTAATTACTCTTTTCAAGAATTCAAAAGACGAGCACTATCTGCATAAGAGAGCTAATGTTAATTAATAGTCAAGTTCTTTTATTCAACATTTAAGAGAGAGAGAGAGTGAAAATATATCTAATGTATGAAAAGTAAGTAGTGAAGGAAGTTGAAAAGCGCGCGGCATGACTTGTTAGTATTTTTCACAATGTATATTCATGCTGTGGGCGAGTGAGTGTAATATGTAAAAATATAGAATGAGAAGGAAAGAGGCTTAATGTTAGTTTTTCATTATACAATACCAAAAAAGGGGAGTCGAGTCAAGAACTTTTCCGTTGCTTTTTCTTTTTCCTGTCGACTACGATGAGAAGAAAAAAATTTTTTTTTCGCTCTTATTCAAGAGAGTCATTTATAATTTAATGTGTGTATATGCCACCAACCAACCAGTCAGCCAACCACCCACATACATATGAGTAAAGCAAACCCGCATACATAAAATATCATTATTTACTGCCATTTACACATTGAGAAGGAGAACCGTAGCCATTTAGCAAAAATACAAAAGAACGAGCGAGTGAAGAATTTTTAAGAGGAGCAAGTTGAAGTGATAATTCATAATTTCTCATTCTCTTATTATTATTATTTTCATTGTTAGCACCACCATCACAATAGTACATGACTGTGCTATATATATGACTCTCATATACACAAATTCCAACCCATCTCATGTCCTTTGTGTATTGTTTTTACTATACTGACTAATAACTAAGAATCTGCGTGTAGCATTCACTGACTGTGTGGTAAATTTTCATATAAAAAATATTTTTACTTTTGGTTTCAATTGTTTTTAGTGCAGTTGGCTTTGATTAGGTTGGCATGTAAAAAGGGGTTTAAATGGCATTTTAGGGATTACAAAGAAATGATTTACAATAATTAAAAAAACTTTCAAAGAAGTGTTTTACTTTGAAATGAAACTTTGAACGCATTTTACTAACATATTTGGAAAAAAGATGCTATTGTTTGAACTAACAAAATATTTTTTATATGTTAATTATGTAATTCATGAAACAGAAGTTTTTTAAAACGAAACCCAATTTTTTTAACAAGTTATAATTATAGTATGCAAGTCAAGTAAAAATATTAAATCAAGTAAAATGTAATAAATAAAGTCAAGTCAAGTTTAAATAAATTACTTGGCAATTGTCAAGTAGTAATTCAAGTTGATTTAATCAATATGTCTCTAGTTTATTCAAATAAAATTTAATTTGATCAAAACTTTAGTAAATTGAAGAATCATTGATTTTCATATGAATTTGCATAAATTTGGAACAAATTAAATTTTTGTATGAATAAACTAGAGTTTTTTTTGAGTAAATCAACTTGACAATTGTTGACGTCGACACTTGACTGTCAACGTGCAAGTGTCGAACCATAGAATTAAGTCAAGTTAAAATCAAGTCAAGCTAAAAAATTATTTTTCCAAAAATAGCGAAAAATAAGATTCGGCACTTGAACGACGACTGTCAAGTGTCGGCGCCAACAATTGTCAAGTTTAATTCAAGTTGATTGAAATACTTAAAAATCTCTTTAAATCATTCAAATTTTATTTTGTTCGGTCAATATTTGGTAAATTTAAGGATCATTGACTGAAAGTCAAAGTAAATTACAAAAATAACAAAAAAGCAAAGAAACAAATAATAATTAATGATTTAACAGACAATATGAAGTTAAGTTGAGTCAAAAAGGTAATTGTGATTTTTTGATACCTACAAATTTAGTTGAAACTGTTTCGAATTATTTTTGATTAAAAATCCAAAGTTTTTTAGAGTTTCGATGCAAATTTTGAAAAATTGAAGGCTTTCTTAAGCTAATAAATTTCAGCCAGTCAAAATGAATAAACAAACGTTCAAAAAAATTTGCTAAAAAATTTATTTCCATATGCAGTCATATTAATGAACCATTCGATACTTTTTACAAGAAATAAGAAAATTTTCATCCTTTTTTTTAGTGTCATTAAAAATGTTCATATCTGTAATAAATTTATCATTTCTGTTTACTGACAAAGTATCATAGAGAGAGATAGAAATTTTTTCCCTTTACAAATTTCTTTCTTTTTCTGCCATTTCATTGTTAAAATAGAGAGAGACTCGCAATGGATGATGATGATAAAAAAGTAAGTAAGAGTGTAGAGGATATGAAGGAGGAAATTCATTGTTGTAAGTCTCTTTCTGTATTTCCATTCCAATCATCATAACATTCATAGATAGATATCATCATTCGCGTATAAAAGTGGTATGTGGAAATTCTAATGGCGAAACATTTTCGAGGATGATGATCATTTATAACGGGAAAATTATATTTTCTTCTTATACACAACAGTAGAAAGAAAAATCATGGTATCATGCTTGCATTTTGAAGTAGGTAGGCACTCATTCCATTTTTTGTATATATGTGACTATTGTTATTTATGAAAATTTTCTATAGCAGCATATTCATGCTTATATATGATGTCAGGAAAGGAAAGGGATTAATATTCAGTAGGAAATTTATATCCTCTAATAGGCATAGAGAGTCGCTGTCTCTCTTTTACTTTTTACTTCACCCACACACAAACACACATTTTTCATTTTCATTTTTACTATGATTGTGCAAATAATGGATGGTGGTACTCTTCCACTTGGTTCCACAAACGTTTTATTTCCGTTTCATGAATCTCATTTGAGAGAATTGCGTCTGTAGATTTTTCATTTTAACTCATATAGTATACACATATAAATGGAAAGAATGAAGAAACAGCACTGTGGCAGTCTTTATAATTATTCCATGCATCATGTGCAATAAATCGAGAGTCTCAATGAGAGTAAAAAAAGAGATGAATTTTGAATGGCGAGTTTTGAAGTATAGTAAAATGCAAGCAAGGTGAAAATATTTAAGTTAATTTTTTAATTCAATCGAAATTTAAGTCAAATTGAAAAATTAATCTAATGTAAAATGTATTTAAAATTTTAATCAAAATATCCTTAGAACCACAATTAATAATTTGAAGGTAAAGTTTTTGAAAATAAAATTCAAAATTTTCAGAATTTTAGAATACTTTTTTGAAAAATGAAAAATTTAATTTTGAACAAAAATATTTGTTTACAAAAATTTTTAATTTGTAACGAGATTTTTAAAAATGTAAACAAAAACAAAAAATGTAAAGAATGAATTTTAAAGGTAAAAAAAATTCTGAAAGTAATTTTTTTTAAAAAAATCAATCAAATTAAGTCATAATATGTTTGCAAAGACAATATTCTATTAAAATAAAAGCAATCGGTTTGTACAATAAGATTAGTTTTCAAATTTTGCTTAGTTTTAAAGTTTTTATAGAAAGTTAGACACTAAAATCATAAATTGAGGTAACAAAATTTGATTATATTTATAGAAATCATAAAAGAACCAAAGTTACTTCACCTTGAGTAAATTCCAAGGTATTTCCATTGCAATATTGCATTCAAGTAAAATTTTAATTGCACTTCTCCATCTTTAATTTTTGTTGCTTTTCTATGAAAATCACTTTACTCAATGCTGCTGCTGTCAACCCTTTTTTATCGTTTTGAAGAACAATGATGCTGATGACTCCTTCACTCATTTGTCATGTATTGCTGTCGCTTGTGTAATTGAATAAATTATTCGTCAGACACTGACATAAAGTGGCTCTTGAAAATGCACAAAAAATTCGCTTTTTTGAGGCGTTGTGATGGCAATGAAATGACTCAAATTTCAATTTTCTTGTCCAGATGTTTTTAAGCTCAAACAGCTTGGATTTTTGCGCAATTAAAATAAATTTAAATTTTTCTTTACCTGATAGAAAAATGTCATAAAATTTAAATTTTTTAGATCAAAGCAGGAAGCATATGGACACAAAATGTAGAAAGCAGGTAGAAAAATTTAAGCAAAATCTGTCCATTTTGTTTCATTTTCATATGAGGATGATATTAAAATATCACAAGTCCATATAGTCGACTGCCGTATGCTGTATTGTGTGCGTGCAGTAAAAAGGAAAGGGTCAAACAATATTTTATGTTATGTCGGAGGAAAGAAGAGGAAAAGGGGTCGAAGGGTTTAATTATTTTTCCCTTGACAAACGGTCAGTAAATTTTTCGTCATTTACAACCCTTTTTATAGAGATTTTATGATTATAGTCGTGTCTATTGCAGTAGCACATTGTAAAACTTTTCTTTGAACACGCGTTTTGTAAATTCTACATAAAAATGGCCACAATTAAATCTTTTGCTTCTTTCTAAAATTAGATTGAATTTTATCGAAACTAAAACAGTTTCATTCAAGAACTGTGAACTCATTTTGTTTTATTTTTGAAATTTGCTAAAATTTAGTTTTCTTATTTAGTTTTTCTAACCGTTTTCTGTTTACATTTAAATTTTTTTGTTTTAATTAGTTCTTGGATTAGTTTGTTAAAAATTTTTGTTTACATTTTCAAAATTTTCGTTAAATTTAAATTTTCGAATTGTAAAACTGATTTTTCTTTAAGAAAATCATATGGAGGTAATCAATGCAGAATGATAAATTGAATTTTTTAACAAGATTATTATAAAAATTTATCAAATAACAAATCAAATTTCAATTATTAAATTTGAATTCTTAATTAATCGATGACAAATTCAATATTAATATAAATCCAAGATTAATATTTAAATCCAAAGTTTATATTTAAATATTCAGTTAATCTTAAGTTTAATCTTAAACAAATCTAGTTTATATTTTTTCTTCTTATCTGCACCTTACCGAATTATAAGATTATTCACCTTGAACATAATTTGTATTTCAATATTTCTCTTTTCTTAACTATCAAATTTCAATAAAACTCAAACAAAATTGCAAGACAAATTCAAATTCATTTTCTTATCTAGTTATTGAATTGTCTCAAATATTTTTTTGTGAGTAAAATTCTATTTGATCAAATTCCATCAATTCATTCATCATTTTTTTTCCTTTAAGTGAATTTGCCATTTTCAGAGAAGAAAAATCCATTTTCTCATTCTTTTGCTATATCTGACTCGATTATTTCCTTATTATTATATGAATTGAAGCTCCATCTTCTTCTGCACATATACAGTTCAATTGTTATTCATTAAATAAGAGATAGATAAAGAATAAATATTGTAGATGTATGCTCGTATGGTTATGAAAGATGGGAGGGAAAAATTGCGAAACTATTTGCTATGTCGTCTTGTCTTGTGTCTAATGGCATTAAGTATTGAATTTCTTTGTGCACAAATCCATTGTTTTCTGCATTTCACTCATTCTATTGCTGAACAAAAGACTTTTTCATGTCATAAATTTCTAACAAGAGTGAACAACTAGAGTTGGAGAAATTCTTACATTTGTGTGTATTTGGAAGTGAAATCTTATAATCTATAGATAATTTAATTTATTTACTATTTTATTGTTTATTATCTAGATTGGAAAAGTGTTCAATAGGAAAGACGTTTGCAGGCAAGGGAAAAAATTATGTAAATTTATTTGATTTAAATGAAAATTTCTGTAATTACATAAAGTTATCCATTTATAGTTTTTTTCACAAAATGAATAGAAAATTCTTATAAAAAATACGTTAATTTTTTGAAAAATTTTAAAAATATTTCAGGACTTTGTTTTTTTAAGCCCAAAAATATTTTCAATAAAAATTTATTTATCAAAAACTAAAACAATTGAAATTTGCAACAAAAAAGGTAAAAAGAAAAGTTCAAGTACTTTAGCAATTTTTTTGCTTTATTTATAATTGTCGGCAAAAGATCAAAAGCAAAATGCGGCAACATAAAAAAGACAAAGGCAGCATTTGATGAAGTCATTAAAAATGTATGAAATTTTTACCCTTTTCGAATGGCTTGCTTATTTGTGTTGAATTAGCCATTTTGTAATTTTCACATATTCTCATTCTCGGCTCACCCACAACATGGACAACAGTTTATTATTATACATTGGACTTTCTTTTCTTCTCGTCCTTTTTATGCTTCACTCTCTAATACAAATGTGTGACATGCGAGTTGCTTTTTTATTCTCATATTCGTTCTCTCTTTTTGCTCTCTTGCTAGAATTTCTTCCCCTCTCAAAAAACAACCGTTATGTTATAAATTATTCGGGGAAGGAAGCAAGAATAAAAAGTGAGAGAGTGAATAGATGAAGAAGAGGAGAAATCACATATGAAAATGTACTAGATTTTTGTTTCACATATGAGTAAAATAAAATTCTTATTAGAGAATAGTAGAGGAATGTACGAATCGAAGGATATTTGAGGAGAAAAAAGAAGAAGAATTTTTTGCAAGAGCTGAAAGTTATTTTTATTGCTGACTTTTTATCTAAAATTTTCAAGTTAGTTCAAATTTTTATTATCGTCAGAATTTTAAGAAAATTTAATTAATTTCTAACTTTTTTATTCTTTATTTCTGTTTCATGAATTTTTTAAAATTTTCAGTGAAAATATTTTTTAATTCAATAGAATACCATTTGGTTAATATTCACAAAAATATTTTTTTTTTGAATTTTTTCTTTTGGAGTCTAATAAGACTATGGTGAATTTTTTATAAAGCTTTTTATTCAAAATTGAGGTAAATTCCAGGTGAGTTTTGATTCTCACCTGTATTTTGTTTTACTGGTTGCATAAATTAAAGTATTTTACCTGAAATTTTGAAAAAATATGAATGAAAATTCGAGAATGTTTTTTAAAAAAATTTCAAAGCTGTTAATCCTAAATTAGGAAAATAATTTTTATAATATATATGAAAATTAAAAATTTAACGGTAAACTTTGTTGTATGACCAGATTTATAAACATTGAATTTTTGTAAAAGAACTTGTTTTGTCCGTATAGTCCGAAGTAACAAATATAGTGAAAACTTTAGTTGAAAAATACAGTCTCACTCGACAAAAATCTGTAGAAAAACCTGAAAATTTCAAAAAGAAAAATTAAAAAAAGTCAATTTTTTTTTTCATTTAAATTAAACGATTATTTTTCTTTATTGATTGATTTTTCATAATCATCGTTTCAAACGTTCACTACTTGTTTATTTTTTCTTTTATCTACATTATCCATTAAATATTCAATTTTTTACGTCAATTTTTTTAAAGTGTTTTTTTTTCTCATAAATTTTATAATATTTTTAAAAATGTCTTAAGATTCAAAATAAAAAAAATTAAACAAAAAAAGAAACAAAGAAAAAGAAGGAAATTTTTATGAAGAAGTACGTTTCTATGTATGAGAAAGAATGTTGTTTGTTATTATTGGTTTTATGCATCTTATTTGTTCATAATTTAAAAACTAATTAATAAAAAATTTTACAAAAAAATATTTTTTATACAAAAAGTTGTGTCTTCTTCTAATTCTTATCCATAGTATGCATGTGTGTGTCTTTTTTACTTATTTTTTGTCACTTACATTTAAACATTACATTTAATTGATATATTTTACAAGAATTTATAATCTACAAAAATTTGGGATCTAATTTTAATTAATTTTGTGTATTTATAAGAAATTTTTAAAATTGTGTGTCTGTGTGTGCTTTGCATTATTTTTTTTATTTTAATTTGCAGAAATTAAAAATTTTTTCATCGCAGTTTTTTAAGTAGTTTTTCTGTGTGTAAAACAATTAGGAAATTTATTTTTAAATATTAATGTTGAATTTCCTTAAAAATCTAAATCTTTTTATATATATATATTTTTTTTAATAATTATGAAATATTGCAATTTTATCAAGAACTGGCATAAACTTTTTTTATATTGACTGACCATCGAGATTTTTTATTACCATGTTGAACATTTAAAAATTTATTTTAGCTTTTATTTTTAATTTTCTGTGTCTGTGTGCTTGTTTATTTTTTAAAATACCCTGTCTTTCATTTTTTTTCAAAAATTGTATTTTGGTGAGAGAAATTGAAGTTTTTTATTTCTATGTAATTTTTTAAGTAGAATTTCTTAATTTTTTGTACATTTTTATAAATATTTTTTATTCAGGAATCACATCAAATAAAAAGTAATTGATGTCGCATTTTTTGTCTTTTTTTTGTGTGTGTGTCTGTGCTTTTATCACTTTTTACTAAAATAAATCTTTCTCTATCAACATAGAGTAAAATGCCCAAAAAATCCTATAGTATGTAGTTAGAGTTATTCACAATTTACAATACTTTTTTTGATGCTAATAAAAAATATATCTTGGAAAGAATTAATAAAAAATTAAATTTTAATCGTTAAATTTTTTGAAATTTTGAAAAAATAATTTTTTCAATAAAATCTGTAATTTATTTCGTTAAATTGTTTTGTATTATTATTTTGTTATTGAAATAAAAATCATCGTTAAATTTTTAAAAAATTCGTTGAATTTTTCGTTAAGTTTTTAAATTAAAAATAACCGTTAAATTTCAATTTAATTTTAATAAATATGAACTGATAAAAAAAATTCAAAATTTGTAAAAAATTCGAATAAATTTATAGGATTGCATAAAACTTTAAAAAAAATAACGGACAAAAATTTTACTTTTCATGAAATTTTTCCAAGATAAATAAAAATGAATCATTAGTCAATTATTTTTAAAAATTAATAAAAATCAGTCTCTCGTAGGAAAAAGAAATTAAATTTGCATGAAGTAAATGCTTTTCTCTCTATATCAAAAAAATCTTGATGAAGAACATATCAAACATAACAAATTATTATTTATCAAAAAATAATAAAAAAAGACAAAAAAGAAATTTTTTTCCAACTAAAAAATTCAACTTTTGGGATTTTTCAGCAAAAAAATTTAAAGAAAACTTTGGTTTTTCTAACTTTCTTTTTTCTAGAGTAAAAATTTTGAAAGTTTTCAATAAAAAAGGAAAAAATTCAAAATTTTCAGTCATTGACAAATTGAAGGAGTGAATGAGTTGGATGTCTATTGTAGAAATTATGGACTAGTATGTAAAAGAAGATTTTTAAAAGATTCTCGACATGAGTCGATTTTGTGGCATATCGTAAGCCCACGGTGGGGCAAAGAGTCATGCATTAGGTTCCTCCTTCACACCCTGAGATTGATTTGAATTTTCATCCATATTTCGATTGAGACCATTTGGTGCACCACCCATACTTAATGAACTAATTGAACTTCCATTACTATTGCAATTAAGATTAAGTGCGGCAGTAGTTGCCGAGAGATTTGCAGGATTATTTTGTGGAGCACCAAGCTGAAGGCCGAGCTGTTGAATATTTGGTGGAATGAGCATATTATGTGATGGTGCTTGAAGATTATTTTGCACTTTTCCTTGATTTACAACGCACTTTCTCATATGCTTTTCTAATGTCGATGGAACGCTAAATGGCATTTCACAAAATCTGCATCGATAAACATCTTTGCCAAGTCTTCCATGTGTTTTCATATGACGTGTTAATTTTGAACTTTGAGCACATGCATATGAACATAATTCACATTTGTATGGTTTTTCACCTGTTAAGAAATAAAATTTTATTATTTTTTTGTTTTTCGAACTTGCATGAATTTTTACTTGATTTATTTTGTCAAGTTGATTTACAAAAAATATCTTTTATTCATTTAAATTGAATGTAATCTATTTTAAATTCAGCAAATTTATATGAATCTCAATGATTCTTTAATTTACTGTCTATTTTGATTGAATTAAATTAAATCTCTATAATTAGAGACATTTTTTGTAAGTCAACTTGCATGCAACTTGACAATATTTTTATATCAAGTAAAAAATATTCAATAGAATTTGAAAAAAAAAACTTACCAGTATGACTACGACGATGAACAGTCAAATTTGAACAATTTTTAAATACTTTTCCACAAAATTCGCATGTGTCATTTCGACGTGATTTTTCTTTGGGAGGCGCTTGCATGATATTCTGATTTGTATGAATACCTTGTGGTAATTTTGCTTTAAGATTTTCCAATAATGCTTCATTACGATGAAAATTTGATAAATTCCACCATGCAGCTTCATTACCTTCAAGTTTCATTCTTTTTGTTGCATCAAATGGATTTTCAAATGGATTAAACATTGGAACTTGTGGCATTTGTGTTGCTGCTGCATTTTGATGATGTTGCATCATATTTTTAGCCAGCAATTCTTCTTTAAGTCGTAATGCATTTGGAAAACCATTTAGTTTTTCAGCTAATCCAGGAATAGATAATGCTGTATTATTATTATCACGATCTTTACTTGTCAAATGAAGTTTCAATGCATTGCCTGATTCTTGTAATGCTTGCTTATATGCTTCAGAATATTGTGCAATGTTTGATAGACCAAATTTATCCATTAATTCACCAACTAATGATGCAGCAGCATTTGCATGATGTGATTCAAAATCTTTACGCATGCTATTATTTTGAACACTTGAAATGCTCAAATCTTCAGCCATCATTTCTTCATCATTTTCATCATCCATATCATCATCATTTAATTCTTCAGCTTCTGCTTCTTCATCATCAAGATCATCAGGTGAATCTTCATTTTCTGTTTCAACTGAGCCTGAATTACTTGCACGATCTTCTGGTGTACGATGTAGTCTCATATGACGACGTAATTTTGATGCTTGCACGCACATGAAATCACAGCTTGCGCACTTATATTGCTCATCACCTGTATGCATACGACGATGTACAATAAGATTGCTTTGGAAACGGAATTTCTTATTACAAAATTCACATGTATGAATTGCATCGACATTTTGTTGTGATGATGATTTTGGTGGTGTTGATGCTGAACGTGGTGTTGCTGTTATAATCATACCATTTTCTGATGATGTCAATTCATTATTTTTTTCTGGTGGTGTTAAACTTTGTGGTCGTGAATTATTTGTTAATGGTGTTGGTGGCAATTGTGATGGTGATGGACTTGCAAAATTTGGTGAATGTTGCTTACGTGGACTTGGTGAGCTTGGTGTTACGCCAATATTGGCACCAGGACTTGTTGTTCCAGCCAATTGACGTAATCGCTGTGAATAGAAATCAATTTGTGGCTCTAATGGTGCTATGGATGGAATATTGAGCTTTCCTGATGATGATGGTGGACGTTCGGGTGCATTTAATTGATTATGATTGAGTTGATTAGCGGCAACGACAGCAGCAGCTGCTAAATTTAAGCCATGATGTCTGAATTGCTCAAATTGCTCAATACGGAAATCGTGAGGTCTCGTAAACAATGGTCCATGTGGAACTAATTGACTTTGTGACAATGGCGGCAGTGGCATACGCAATAAACCGAATGGATTGGCGTGCAAGTCTGGTGGTGGCAATAATGGATGATGACGTAAGCCTGGAGGCGGTAAATTTTGCTGTTGCTGTTGCATCGATTGGCCGGAAGCATTTGAGGAACTTGTTGAACACGATGAACTGCCACTGAGATTATTACTCGATGATGACGATTGTGATGACGATGATTTGGTTTGATTTTGCTGTTGTTGACTTGCATTTGACGATGATGTTGATGATTCTACGTAAATTTTTACTCCATGTGAATGCTGAACGTGTTGTACCAAACGCCATGCTGAACTATATTTTGTTTTGCATGTTGAGCACATGAAATTTGATGGTTCTGTAAAAATAAAAAAATATTTTTAAATTTGACCGTTTTTCAAAACACAGCATGAGAATGAAAAAAAATTTTCATAATGGCGTAAAAATCATCATGGTGCAGTTGCAGGCAATAAAAAAAGATTTCTGTGCACTGCGTTGGTCATAAAAAAGTAAAATCACATTTCATGACGGTTTATGATGTTTCATATTTCTCCATTGTTTAAATTGTCCCCGGGAATTTTTTTATTCTTTATGAGGACTGAGGCATAAACAAAGCATAAAAAATGATTTTTTTCTGCGATGCGAGCATGTAGAGCATATGCACATATAGAATATCAGTTACATGACAGCAATAATGCTGTGATATAAACACACAAAAAAAAATTTTTTTTTCAATTCAATTCCAGACAAATATTTTCCTGATGTTCAACTTTTCTGTCGTCCAAAAATCAGAGTTTGGAAATTATTTTTTGTTTGTAAATCTTTTACAATTTCTACAAGTTTTTTTATTAATTTTTACAATTCTACAAATATCATTGTAAGAATTCTAGAATCCTACAATAATTTTTACAAAAATGATTTCAAATTATTTCAAATTTTCCAAACTCTGCTCAAATACAAAAAAAAAAATCATATGCTTTACACAAATGCCGACAATTTTTAATTAAAATTATGGCAAAATATTTTCCCGCTAATTAATCGAGATATATACGACAATAGATTGCATATGATATTGTTCAAAAAATGTCATCATCGAAAATACAAACTTTTTCCACAAAATTTTACAATGACAGTAAGAGAGAAAATTTTCATTAATTAATTTTGATTAAATATGATTGTTATAATTTTGATAAAACATTATTAAATTGCTGGTCGTCATTTATCATGTAACTGAGAGTAGTTGTATGCATTTAAAAATTAAGCATGAAAAATTAAATCCTATGAAAATATTATGATGAACTATACCATGATGTTTTGAGTGTCAATCACAATAAATGCATTTGTTTGGAATTATTGTAATAAAAAATGTTTTAATTAATTGTAATGTAATCAAAATATTTGACTTGTGCATGAGAAATTGTTTTGAGTTTGGAAAAGTGTTTTTTTAAAATATTAAATTTAACGTATTTCTTAATTTTGAATTCAAAATTGAAGTTAGAAATTTAAAAAATCAAGTAAAAAGTTTGAAAACGTTAAAAACTGAATTTTTGGAAAATACGAAAAATTGAAATTTTTGAAAAAAAAAACATTTTTTTTCTGAATTTAAATTTTCAAAAACCGTTAAATTTAAAATCTAAATTATTGTCTTTATAAAAAATCAAGATGAAATTTCGTAGATTTCTCTTTCAAAAAACTAAAAATGAATAATTTTCATATTTCATCATAAAACACAAAACCAAAAATGAAAGAAAAAAAAAGTAAATTTTCAATTGTATGTAAATCAGTCAAAAGTTTTCATTTTTTATTCGTCTTGTACATTCCAGTGAGCGTTGGTGTAAAATAATATGTGAGAAAACCATCAGTTAATCTTCTCTCGCTTTTTTTTTCTTTCTCAAATCGGACGATTCAACCAATTGTATTAAAACACTTAATAACAGTTGAAGACGTCGACGACCAATTCAGAGACGATTATGAAGACGATGATGATGGCAATCACAGTTCACATCAATAAATTACAATAAAATTATGGCAGAATTGAATAAATTTCTGTTCTCGATGTTTGTACATGTTTGAAATAAAAAAAAATCGGACGACAATGACAAATTGCTGATGAATTTGATTTGATTTGCAAATTTTTTTCTTCATTCTCATGACAATTGAAGAAAACATAATCAATGGAATGAAGACGTTTGTGGGCAATGGTGCGGTGAATTATCATAAATGCAGAGGCGACTCGCGCATTGAAAACGGAAATGACAATCAAATGGGCTCGTGAAATCACGTGTACGCGAGACCGTATGATTATCTAAATATCATCATCGGTAAGGCATTCATAACCCTTCACAAACATACAATGTCTGCCTTTGTCTTTTCTTTTCTGTGCCCATCCTTAAAGACAATAACAAACACAAGACGATATTGCATTATTATTTATTATAATGCCGCACATGCCCGAATGATGATGATATCAAATTCATACCTTAAATAAATCTTTTTTTTATAAGGGCATGCATGAGGGATAAAATGAATGATTTTTTACCACCCTGAAATGAATAAAAAAAATGACATGACCCATATTTGATCTCAATTAAGTAAAAGAGCAGAAAATTGTTAATTGACCATCATAATTTCTCTCATTGCATGCATTACACTCTTGTGCACCATTGCATGAGATAATTGATTGGAAATTTAGATGCAATTATCGACTTGTCGTTGCAGACTATCATCATGCTTAAAAAGAGTTAGAAATTTGATACAATTTTCTACTATAACGGATGTCAATCAACGTGTCTTCAATATTAATCGTCGTTCTTCCCCCAACTATTCAGATAGATAGATGGATTGGATCATCACGGGGTGAGTCTGCATTTGACATACAAATGTCACAAAATATTCAATAGAATCGCATTAAAATTGGATTTTTTTTTCAACAAACACAGCAAAGCAATGTGAAAGGCTTATGGAGCAGTTGTAGCAGTTGGTAGTGCCATTCTACGTCATATTATTATGAGTGAAAGGATTGTATGACTATAAATTATTTATTTTTTTTACTATTGAGGAAGTTGGTGAAATTTTATGATGGGAAATGCCATGCATTCTCGAGCTCATAACAATATGGTTTGTAGACCACAAAAAAAATTATTTTCTTTTTATGTACTGAATAATGGAGACATAAAAAAAAGAAGAAATTGCTGGCATTGCTTGCTGTATATGTGTGAAAATTATGAAAATTTCTCGGTTTCTTCTTTTTTGGCGAGTAACAGCGGAAATGGAAAATCACTTCCTTAATAATTCAAATTTTGGAATATTCGTTGAATTTTTACAATTTTTTTAAAATTACGTTAAATTTTGAATTTGAAAATTTAAAACACGTTAAATTTAAATGTTTGAAAATACGATAAAAAATTAAAATGAAAATTTAAAACTCAAATTTTGCATTTATTTTTAAAAAACTGTCACAAAAATGATCTTGATAACTTTTTTCATATCAATCTCATTTCAAGCCCATGCCATCAGCAATTGTATCAAAATAAGAAAATATTTCATATGCAATCTTTTTCCTTTCTGTTGTTATGAATTATGGAAAGTCGTTTGTGGCTGGGAAATGTCTCAGCAGGACAACAACAGCAGCATATATAGTGAAAAGACCATAGAATAAAAAAATTATTTTTCTATCTTATGCTCTTAAATATATTTTTATGTTTTTTCGCTACCGATAAACATCTTAATGTTACCACTTTATTTTCAGCGACCGAGCCATTAACCATTGACCGCACAATTTACATTTTTTATGATACTCTTTTCTTGTCTGCACTCATTCTCTATTGCAAAAGATTAAATCGGAAAAATAAATGGAAAAAATTCTTTACTTGCTATTTGCATTTGATATTTTATAGTCCTAGGGCTGATTATGTGAATTAATCTTAGATAATTGTTGCATTTGTAGGGACATGAAAAGTGAATATATTGTGCATGCATGAATGATGTGATTATTTTCTGACATTTCCCTTAAGTAAAAATTTTTTTTATGAGCTAGTGAGATTTTTTTCTATTTTTAAGGGGTAAGAGAAGCTTATACGGACACTTGAAAAAATATATCTACTGCTGCTGTTATTGACATTTGTGATTAAATAAAAAAAATTATGAGTGTAACTACCTAGTTTTTTTTGTTACAGATTTTTTTCTTGAAATTAGAAAAAACTTTAGTGCAAAATTTAGAACAAGTTTTTTCGTATTCTAAATATATTTAAAATTTTAGTACAAACTTAAGTACTAAAAAACTAAATAAATTTATTTGAATAAAAATTGCAACTAACTAACTGTTCTTTTCATCTTTTCATATCCTCTGAATCAAAAATATCAACAACAACAAAAATTCTTTCCCTTTCGTCCTTTAGTAAGTAAGTGCAAGCGAGAGAAAGAGAAACAAATTTCCAAAGTGCTACTTATAATACACATTGATTCATAGACATTTAAAGTATGTGAGAAAAAGCAAAGGGGGAGCAGTAGCATCATAATATTGAAGACAGGAAGGGTCGATTTCCATTCATGTTCATTTTTTTATGGACACTTAGTCCTTTCTATATACAATAAACTCACTCCATCCTTCAACTTTATTTTTTATTATCCTAATTTTCGAAAGGGTAGCAGCTCTTTTGTTGTGTGGGCATCAAGAAGTTAATGGCAATAAAAGAAAAGTAAGAAAAGGGCCAGTTGTTAAGCGATGATTCTTTTTCTAATCCTTTCATTCTGGTATGATTTTTATGACTAATTTATGACTTTAGTTACACACAAACAACACACAGATGATGATGGACATAAGTTGATCACTTTTTGACTCTTACTCTCTCTCTTTGGCTTTATTATGCGCGACGCGTGACAATCGTATCGTAAAAGAGAAGAAAAACCATTCACAATGCCGCGATACTTAAGTCCCATCCGGTTTCAAACTCATCCACACGTCTTGCCACTCTTTCTCCAATGCCCGAGAATGAATGAGAATGAATAATGCAAAGGGAAAGAAGGAAGGAAAGAGGTAAAAAAAGGTATAAAAAATAAATTTTTTTATATCCTCTTTCAATTAAAGTGAACAAAAAAAAAATCTTTGTCTTCACCGTATGTTTTTAGTTAGAATGAAAAGGACGTCGCATGCATCTAATTAACATAAGCACGACGATGAACACGAGCTAAAAGATAATGATGAATCTCTCTTATGACCCTTTGCATTTAAAATTGAAATTTCATATATGTCTTATAGAAAATCTCATAAAATGAGGGTCAAAATATAAAAAAAATTAAAAATTTTATCCGCGAGTGAGTAAAAAAAGTGCATCCGGTCATGCGTGCTAATGCAGTAAATAAAAATATTTTTCAATATTTCCGCATATTTATAAAAAGGGATAAAAACACCGGAATCAGTGTGTGCGGTTTAAATTAATAATTTAGAGAGAAAATAACTCGCGATGAGATGAATACATTGTCATGGAAGCAGATCAAAAATTTAATTGCAATAATGTATAGGTAGTGATATTGAATTATTGTTTTTTTTTTTGCTTTTTATCTGATATAGGGGAAAGCATCAGATAGACGATAATAACAATAATGTATAGGTAGTGATATTAAGGGATTGAAAAATTGTTTTTTTTTTTGCAATTTTTTATTATTAAAAATCTATTCACGATTATGATGCTGATATAGGGGAAAGTCATGTGGTGGATGATGACCAAAAAAATTTTTCATCCAAAAATCTTAAAATGATCTGCTTATGTGAGCGAGTTTTAAATTTTTTAGTGACCAATGAATTTTGTAATATTTTTAAATATTATAATTTTTTATTGATTGTATGTTCAAATTGAATTTTTATTTAAAAAGTTAATTTTTGTAATTTTTAGCGCTGAACATTGAGTTTTGTGTTTTGCGTGCTCAGCACTACCGTCTTCCCTCGCGAATATAAGGACCTATTCAAATTTCGTGAATTCAAAAAGTTTAACGTCATTTTTTCCATACTAAATCAAAACAAAAACTGAGCAACGGTCCTTTTATTTGAATAGAAGGACTGGTCCTTATATTCGAGGGAAGACGGTAATATTTAGTGTTTTAGTACTTGTACTAAAAATTTTAATATTTCAGTACTAAACTTTGTTATTTAGTACTTTTTCTTGATTTTAGTACTAAAACCTAAACATTTAATTTTTCATAGTCTTTCAGTCTTTTAAAATTTAAATTGATGAAAAAGTTTCGATTTTTCAAAAAAAAAAACAATTTTTTTTCTTCTCTCTTTTAAAAAGGGTCTGTTTAAGCTAGTAATAATAATAATGTTTAAACACATATCATCAAAATTGCAATAATCAATTGCGGTGGGTTTGTGACAACAACATATTGTGAAAACGATTAGCACCCTTAGATTTAAAAATAAAGTTTGAGGCCAATTACAAGGACAATTTTTTTTAAAAAAAAGTTTCATATTTTGCCACAAAAATGATGCATGTTTCACAAGATATTGTCAATATTTCATGTACAATTTTTTTATGTTCACCAGATGATGGCGTAAATTTTTCCTCTTTTCTTTTCTAACCGTACATACATAACAGGATGTACGCGCAATTTTACATTTTTTCTCGCTCTAAATTGTGTATGTGTGTTTTTTATTCTGTCACAAGAAATGATTTTTAGCGCATTTTTGGAACAACAATGCAGCTTATACATTCACTTTCTAGCCGCAATTTTTGGACACCCACATGCAGCTATCAACTCTACACCTTTGTTCGGGGCTGTTCAGGCTGTTCGCGTTCGGGTTTGAGATCTCGACACTATAATAGCTGATCACTACGGTTTGTTTGCATTTGATTTGGGTATCGGTTAATTGGCGCAATCTTTATTCGACTGGTTACTTCTTGTATTTGTTAAGGATTTACGATTAATTTTCCTATTGAAAATTTGTGACAAAATTTTTTGGTCGCGCAACCTTTTTTTTGGTTGCGCAACTTTTTTTTGATCGCACGCTAACAGTCGTATTACTATCTGGCTTGACAGTTAAATTGACATCTATTTACATTTCGAATCGAACTGATGACAAATCACATTTACTAAAGTGTTTTTCTTTCTGAGCATTCTGACTCTTTATTTTTGTGGTTGCATGTGATTTATTAGGCGCCTTTTGTAGACGTCGCCGGCTGAGCGCAATCATCGATGTTGCACCAATCAGCGCTGCGAAGACAGTTGTGCCGACTTCGAGCCAAGGCTGCGCTTTCTTTAGCTATTGTTTCAGCAGTTTAGCATTCCTTGAGCTGTTAAGTGTCCGGAACGCCGTTTCAAGGTAAGGTCCCATTACTAATGATAGGTTTTCTGAGACACTTTACATTCCTACAGCGGAATGGGGACACTCATGCGGCACAACAGATTCAATTCTCTGCTGTCTTCGATAGCAGTATTTAGTTACGCTGTGGTCATGTAGAGTACAGATTATTCGATCCTATGATGTGGCAGGTTGGGAACGGGGCACTAGTCTAACGCTTTCCTGGAGCTAGCAATAGCTCCACCTGCACACATCTTTAATCGATCCTTAGCGCATTTTTGGAACACATGCAGCTTATATTTCCACTTTGTTCGGCTGGCTGTTCTGCTCCGGTCGGTTCGAGATTCTTGAAACTACCATTAAGTTAAGCGAATTCCAGTTTTTTGCATTTGTTTTGTGCTATCGAATCGTTTCGGGAACCTAGTTAGAAGTTCTCCTATATTAATATTAGGAAATTACAAATTAATTTCCATATGGAAATTAGAACTAATTGAATTTTCACTTGATCGTTATACAGACCAATATTATGTCTGAATCGGATGTGTGAACAGATACGATTTGACATCACCGCGTGTCTAATTTCATTATTGACTCGTATTATCTTTTGTAATTGAATTTGTATATTTATTCTATTGTTCTATGTGAGTACTTGTTTTCGAATTGAGCTATATGTTGAATTTTTCATTCTACACGATACAATTGCTCACATTAAGCCTTAGTCATCCGTGTAATGATATAACACATCTTCCATTTCCACGCTTGCATATTAGAATGTATTCAATCATAATTTTCTTTTATTTACTTGTTAATACTGATTAAGGACTCGCGCCCCAATTTTCTGCTGCTGCATCGGACGGAAGACAATAAATTGGCATCAAGCATAGACCTCATAATCTGCACATGGTCTTGCTATCACACATTCATGCAAATGCAAAAAACAGCGATGATGAACGTTTCAGAATACAAATGAATATGAAGCTGATGTGATATCAAGCAGCATATGTTGGCTCCATATTTATAAATTTTCATATTTGCATTTTATTGTATATTTACATGAGCTAAAATAGCAGCAGCAGCAGTAGCGACACACATGAGAAATATTATATATAAGACAAAGGCGAGTTCGTTATCATAACATGCATATATATTGGAAAAAATGGCACATACAATCTTGGTCATTCACATTTTTCTTTTATATTACAAGATGTTCCCAAGAGCTCATTTGAAATTCTATACAAGTCATTGAATCTTTAATATAAATTTTTAATTTTCATTTCTCTCGTATGTCCATCATTCTCTATTCAAATATACAACAGAGAAAGGACAGCTTCTGGACATGCAACAACTTTTTTTATATTCATCCCTTTTATGCATGAAATGTTGCATACAATGAACAGCAATTAAAAATGAAAATCTACTGAAAAATTTATGTCATTTAATGCTGGATGGACACTCAAGTAAGTAGTATACAATTATTCCTGCTGTTTATCGATTTTTCTTTCTTTTTCTCTATCTCTCATGAGTTGTGTCTTTTTTAAAGGGTTATAAACATGTAGAAAAGTTTGTTCATAAATATGTCAAGTTCTTTGAAAAATCAAGTAAAAAGGTCAAGTTATAAAGTCAAGTATAAAATTCAAGTCAATTTATTTGATCAAGTCAAGTAAATCACTTGACAAGTTAAAAATGAAAAAATGAAACAATTTTTGCCATTATGAATTTTTTCAAAGGTTTTCCATCCCTTTAGCTTTTTTCTATCGAAAATATAAAATAATACTTACCACTATTTGTTGTATTTGATTCTGCATCAACAACATCAGCACGTAGTCTTTTAAGTGGCGGTAATGAATGAAAGTCATCATCCGGACACAAGTTCGCGTCGTTGAGACGCTCCTGCTTGATTTCGACACTATCGCGATGCTTATTGTCTACGTTATTATCTAATGATGGTGTTGCGCTGTCATTGTCTATACAAAGAATAAAACAGTGTTGAGTTTTAAGTGTCATGGTTGGATAAAAATCAATTTAAATTTTTTTTACCTTCAGAAAGTCTTTTAGGTGTACTCGTCGACATCTCATCAAGTAATTGTGGTGATGATGGTGGTGAATGAACGCGCGACACGCTTGATTTACGTGAGATGGGCGCAGAAATTGAAGGTCGTCTTGAATTTGCTAGACTTAATGGACGTCCATCATCTGAATCTCTATCACCCGTTGTGCCTAATTTATGTGAAAATAAATTTTAATTTAGTTCATCATAGATAACGAATAACCTCACCTTGTGTGAAACATTGTCCATAATTTTCTTTATTGCATTGTAACACTTTGTGCTGAATGAATTTTACAATTTCTGCAAGTGCGAATGTCTTTTGACATGATCCGCATGTTAATATGTCGTGCGGCGATTGCTCTCCCTCGCCTGTATCAGAGTCTGCTGTGAAATATAAAGAAAATTATAAAAATCATTAGTTTTATTTTTGAAAATTTTTCGAACGTTAAATTTTGAATTTTTTAATTAGGAAAATTTTTCGAAATTCAAAATCTATGGCAAAATTCAAAAATTAGAACTTTTTTAAAAAATTCAAATCCTTTTCAAAATAATTTTTTTGAATTTGAATTTTTATTGTCAGTTAAATTTTTGAATTTCAAAAATATGTTATTTGAAGCTAAATATGAAATTCTTGATGAGATGAATATGAAAAAAACTTCTGTTCTTATACAAGTTCTTTTTTTAAAAACAGCTGTTGAGTCATACAAAGAAAAACAATAAAAAAAATTCCTTCAATATTTGATTTCATTTCGTTAAATACATAAAAAAAAATTTGTGCATTAAAAAAAATTCCTTAGCATTTATACAATCCCACGAAATGCAGTCGACTTAAAAAAATTTAATTTTCATTTTCAATTGCACTTTCAAGTGCTTTGACATTTTTTCTTCCTAACATTTTGCGAGTGTTCGCTACTTGAAATTTTTGAATAGTGCAAAAAGGGGACTTTTGATCTCTTTTGACTTTGCCGGAAAAAAATTTTTTTTCATCGTATTTGGAATGTTTTTGATCAAGTTTCATAAATCAAATTTTTTCTCATTAATTCAAGTTCGAGTTTTATGCAACAAAAAAAAATTAATCCTTTTTTTTCAATTGCCAAAGAGCATTTGGTCATTTTGACTTATAAGAAAATTTATGTCTTTGCTTCAAATCGAGGATTATTGTCAGAAACTAATTTATTAATTCAATATAGAGAACAGTAAAGAAAAAAAGTCCCTAAACAAAGCAAAAAAAAGAAACCTTGGAAAACTATAATATTTGAGGGGTGGAAGGGAAGCAAAGCTAATAGTATTGATAAACATCGCCCTGAGAGTCAGCCATACAATGGTTTATTCCCAATTGCCATTTCATTTATCAAATTACCGCAAACAGCAGATTCATATCTGATAAGAAATTGTTTTTTCTTCTATTGTCTTTTATTTTTCTCTGTCCGTTGCACATGTATAGAAAGATTGACATCATATGTGAGATTGCGACATCATAACAAAAGGATAAATATTTGCCTCAGGGTCATACACATTTTTTGACATAATTCTTGATTACACGATGAAATTTTTTCTTCGTCCATCATTGATCGAAAAAAAAACTTCAGAAAAGAATCCCGGAAGGTTCAATGAATGAAGAAAATCAAATTAACCGTGTTTATTATGTGATTGTGAACCATCCGAGGACATTTATTGAAAAGGTCACGTTTCATCTCTCTACTGAATTTGGGGATGCTCGCTTTCTTTATTATTGAAGATTAGCTTATTGATTTTCCATTCTATATTGATTGTCTTCTTTCTTTCTCTCTTTTCTTATTTGGCTAATTTGCATAAATCAGTAATTTCTTTGGACAAGCGGGGAGAATTCTTTCTATCTTCTACAACTACATGACCAACTTTAGGATTTTCAACATTAAATACCAATATATTTTCTCTCACTGTCTTATTCACATTGACATTTTTATTACCAAGCATCTTTACTTTTATTATTAGACCATAAGAAATTGAATATTAGCGACAGTCATATACCTCACTATAGTGCTTGTGTGTCGTTAAAATACTAGAGAAAGATTACCACTTCAAGACACAAAACAAATTGCTTTTAATTATACGAAATGTGTCGCAATTGACCATTAAAATGTGCTTGTGTAACTTGTGGAAATTATTGGAATCTAGTGCAGATTAAGTCCATAATTTCTCTTTTCCTGCTTCTTCGTTTCTTCTTTCATGCTTGTAATTCAAGTGGATAATAAAAATTTCTCTTAATGGAGTAAGTTAGTGAGAGTCATTGCTTTATAGAATGGCTTTAACTTTTATTTCATTTTTATTTTTAGATTCGCATGTGGATATATGTAGCATATAGAAAACGTTCAAATTAATTTTTAAGACTTTTTTGCATGTATTTAACATTATTTTTTGATTTTTTATAGAAATTATAATTTAACGGATTTTTCAAATTCAAATTTTGATCTTGATCTTAGAATTTAAATTTTTGATCTTGATTTTAATCTTAAATTTTGAACTTTTCTTTATTTTAAAAAATAAATTAAGTTTTCTTAGTGTAATCTTCATAAAATTGTGAAAATTATCAAACCTTTCTTATTTTCTTAGTCAATAGACTAAAGTGCAACATAAAACTAATGTTCATAGGATTAATTCAAAGAGATTTATGCATATGCATAGAATAATAAAAAGAAGGCATGATGTTGTCAATAAATAAGGGTTGAAATGGTCTTTCAATTAAAATCTCACAAAAATCTATCGTTCAGGCTACTACATTCATTATAATAAAATATTTTTTTTGTAAGGTCCATGGCATCTGTCATAAAAATATTCATTTCAATAAAGACCTTTCTCAAATCGACAATTTCATATAGTTGTTGAATTGGAAATTAGAGGAAGAGAAAGAGAATTTTTTTGCTCTGAATTGAAACGGAAAATCAACATCTGGCTGACACTCACTCTAGTTTTTATTTTTTGATAAATTATTGTGGTCGTTAGTTTTTAAAAATGCCATTTTTGAAAAATATATAAAAATTATAAGAAAAAAAATCTGTCGAAGTGGAAATAATTGGCAGGACAAATGGTCATAAATTGCTGTTGCTATTATTTTCAGTTCATTCATCCCTTCCCTCATACTATTGAGTAGAGAAAGAGAAAAAAATGGGACGAAACAAAAATATGATTGAGATTAAATGATGACCATAGCTCACCATTGGTCAAGGCATGCGCTGTCAAATAAGGACATTACACATATGAGAAAGAAAAAGGAATATATGAAACGAACGAGTAAGAGAAGAGAAAAAGAAAACGCCCTTTTCAAAGTCGGTCGGTCGGTTGAATGTGGAGAAAGAAATTCGAAGGACAAAAGGAAAGAAGGAAAAAAAATTTAGATAACTATACACACACATACCTCTCTATCTTTATATATTACTGACTCTCATATGGGAATGAAATGGATATTGATTTTTTTCTTTTCACTGCTACTGTCGCTAGTCGTTTACTATAGTCGCTCACAAACAGTACTTAACATATTAATTTGTCGCAATTTTACGATTCGATTCTTTGTTTTTACGACTTTGTTTGTTTTGCACTTTTTTCTGTACACGCTAGCGAGATTTGCACATAAATTAGAAAAGCGAGCAATAATGCCAATTCCAAGAGTTTACAACCCTTGTGATAAACATCAAAATATCAGTAATTTGGTGCCAGCACAGAGAAAAAATAAGAATTGAGTTTATCGATGACAATCAGCGAGAAAGCATATCAATTTTTGCTATTTTACGATTAGACCTCAACCGAGTATGCAAGCATAAAAACATATATATAAAATTAACAAATGTATGTGAATGTTGGCACTTTTGATTCGAGTAAAAATAAAATGATTTCCATAAAAATCTTTTTCTCTATTAAGTGAGTCAATGAGAGAGAAATGCGACTGGTGCCGTTAATATCCTTCGCTTTTACTTGTAATGGTTTTTTGGCAATTTGTGTAGTAATTGTGAAATTACTATTGATAGTAGAGAGTGATATGGAAAAAGAGGGGAAGATACTTGAAATTTACTTTTCTGTAATTTTAGTTGTAGATATTTTACAAGATTTTTTGTAGAATTTTAATTTTTACAAAATTTCATGTAGAATTTTTTTTCTACAATTTACATTTAACTAAATTTATCTACATCATTTTAAAAAGTTAATTTCTACAATGATTTTTGTAGAATTGTTTTTACAATTTTTTGAAATTTTTCTTCCAAATGAAGTAAATAAATTTCTGAAATATTAAGTTTCACATCCTTAAATTATTTCCCATCACTAAATTGACAATTTTTACATATTATTTTATTTCTTTGCTATTATAACAGTAGCAGCAGGCTGTAGTAAAAATAAAAACAAAAACCAAAGCGACAGAAACTAAAATAAATATATGAAAATTGCATTTCCATTTTCACCACAATACTTGTCGCTAAATTACATTTCTCTCTCATTTTGTAAATAAATGTATAGAAAGAAAGTGTCGTAATAGAAAAATAAAAAGTTAATTTTTCGCCGTCATCGCTCTTCTCTCTCTCACTCTAATTGTAGTCAATTTGAATAAATTAGTTCAATTTCATATCAGTTGGAGGAGAAAAATTTTATTTGAGTTTTTGGCACTAAATAGTTTTCTGCGGAAATTTATTGCGAAGGCAGAAAAAGTTTTTATATTTTCCCTAACTTGTAATTTCATGTGTGTAGATATAAAAATATCACGCATATCAATTACATTATTTGACATGAAAACTGTTTTCCTACTCAATTTATATTTTGGGGTTGATTGTGTGCAAGTTATGTGTAGAAATGAAGAAAAAAAATCCATCTGTAAATAATCATAAGTCATTGAATTCTGATTCGATTTTGTTACTACTTCTGTCAATTGATATCTCTTGAATAAATTTATCAATTTCCTAATCTCTTCCCTTTCACATCTCTATTGATATATACCCATGACCACAATGTATATGAATGAAGAAAAATAAATTTGATTAGGATGGGTGAGTGAATAGATGAATGTGTAAATGATACTGTCGAGAGGACAGTTTGAGGTTTGTTGTTTATTGACAATTCTAACATGTATTTTTTATTATATCTACAAAAAATACATAGGAAGTTGTGGGAGAAAGAAAAAATTTCCATTTTTTATTATTTGTTGCTGGAAGCAAATTTGCCATATGAATGGATATGTTATTGACTCAATTGATTTTAGGGGTTGGAAATGTGACAAATTTTTTATGTTCATGTTTGTTTGATTGACCAATTTATTATGTGTGAAAAATAACGGTTGTTTTGAATTTAAATTTATAAAGTCCGTTAAAGAAATAATATTTTTTAATTTAATGAAATTTTTTATTATTCAAAATTTATTTTTTTGAAATGTTTTAAATTATCAGAATTTTTGAATTTGAAAAAGCCGTTAAGACTAAATTTTTGAAAAGAAATTCAAATTCAAAAAAGTCGTTAAGAAAATAAATTAAAAGTTCTATTTTTAATGCTTCTGCAGGTGCTGACGACAACAGTATTGTAAATACAAGTTAATGAGAAAAAGTGAGAAAAAATTCCACAAACTGTCTCTGTTATTTACCTTGTTCCATTTTTTCTTATTACATACACGCTCAGTAAATAATTTATTTTTGTCTTTTCACGTAAAGAAGAATCATCATCACTTATCAAAAGAGTAACAAAGAGTTATTAAAATTGCCGCAATTCATGAGTATGTTTGTAAGGCGTTGGATCATTTTCATTCGTAACAACAAAATTTCAGTTTTTCCCCACTTTTATTTATTTTGTGACCAAAAAAATATAACTTTTTTCTGTGTTCAATGTTTGTTTAATTTTTTATGTGTCGCCCTCGAAAGTGATAACAACCAAATGTATGAGTATGACATATAGTGCACACGGTTATGACACACTACGATATCAAAATAAAAAAAGAACACACAGTGTCGGGTAGATAAATTTTTTTTCTGTTAGAACATCCACTGTAATATGAATGTCCGCTATAACTTGCTGATAACGATATGACTACATATGGATATGGAAAAAATCAAATATTTGCATTATGATTAAAATAAAAAAATTGACTCAAATGTGTTTTTTTTGGTATGTGAATGTGTAATAAAAAAGAAATATAGAAGGTACACCTAAATATGAATGAAGGTGGTCTCACTGACGTGATAACGCAATATTTGTAGTTTGAAGGTACTGGATGATGAAATTATTTAGAAATTTTTCTAGAATGTGTCGTGATTTTTATTTTTTTCTTTATATTTTTGATTTGCAAAGGAATTTTAAAGATTAAAATTTAAATTTGTATTTTATACATGAGAAATTCTAAATTCGATTCTTGAACAAAATTTAATTCAATGTTAAGGGAGTTTATTTTTATTGATTGAACACATAATGTTTTCCAATTTTTTCAAATTTATTAAAATATTTTTTTTATTCTTTAATTTTATGATAAAAAATCTACAAAATATTTTGTAAAAATTAAAAAGTTTTACAATTTTTATTGTAAAAGGTAAAAAAATTTGTAAAAAAGAAAATCAATTCGAATTAGGGTAGAATTGTAAAAAAAAACTTTTAGAATTTTTTAAACACTTACGATTAAGTGAATTAAATCCGGCATCTTCTTCACTAGTCGATAACATTTTAAAAAATTTTCTTAACAAACCACAAAATAATAAAAAGTTTTAAATAATTTAGTTCACAAAAAACCACAAAAAAGTTTTTTCACACTTCACTTTGTGCATTTACATTTGAAAAAATTTTTATAAATTTTTAGTCTTCTTTTTTGAATTTTTCTGACCACAAGTTAAAATATTTTTGTTTTTATTTAAAGTACATTTGACAGACACGATGTTGATTCTTCGATCGTCCGAATTGCACTGAAATTTTTTTCCCAACTGCAACATCGACAGAGATCGTTTTGGGTAAAAAATGCTCAATTCAGATGAGTACGAGGGGTGACATGAACACAGAAAGTAAAATTTTACCCTCACCAAAATAGAGAATGAATGCAAACGCAGGGATCAGGTAAGAAATGATCGTTTTTTTGGTTGTTTGAGGAAATTTCCTTTGCAGGTAGACAACAGCTACTTTCTTACATTGATATAAAAAAATCTCTAAGAAGTTGAAGGGATGATGATTTTTTATTAGGGTGCGTGATTATTTTTTATAAATTCAACGTACAATTTGATACCCCTAAAGAATGAATGATTTTTTTTGTGTTGCTGTTCACATAACGGTAAAGTTATCGAGAAAGATTTTTTATGCATATGTACTGTCTTTAAGATAAAAAAATTATAATAAATTCCCATAGCTACTCATGGGATCTTATTCACCCGGTGATTTTTTTTACTTCTTTGTGCGTGTAAAGTTGCATAAGATGAAAAAAAATAATTATTCATGTATGCAATTGAACAATAGATGAATTTATTTCCATATTTGACAAGGATGCAAATGTATAATGTCTGTTGTGTAATTAGATTTATTTATAGGTAAAACTTGAAATTAAAAGTTTTTTTTGTCATAAAGCAAAAAATTTAAAACTCAAATTACAGAAATTATTTATGAATTTTTATCTCGTGATGATGATGGGAAGTTTTGGCGGTAAATCAAGATGAAAATTAAAAAGATAAAAGGTGTGATCTTAAAATTAAAGTTGAGGAAATTTTTAAAGAAAGTCAGAAGCAAAGAAGTCGTTTCTTTTCTAGCTTTAAATTGATAAAAAATCAAAGAAATTTAAGATTTAATTTAGAAATTTTAAAAAACATTCAAAAATTTGGATTTCGAATCTTATGAGCAGGTTGTTGGTTTTCTTTTTAGCTTTAATAAATAAAATTAGAATGAATTTTGGAATAAATTTTTTTAAATTTTAAATTGAAAGTCAATTTATGGATAAATTTAATTTTGATGAAGCAAAATTTAAAATTAATTTTCTTTATGATATTTACTAGACATTTAAATTAAATTAAAGTCAATTAAGTTTCAAGATTTAATGTATAATTATGAAAGAAAAATGTAAAAGATTAAATTCAATTCTTAAAAAATTTATAATTATTTGTATTTTAAATCAAAATTTTTTCCTGTCTACAAATTAAAATAATTTTTTTAATTATAACTAATTACTTCTAAATTCAATCCACACCAATCGATAGAAAAAATTTAAATATTTTTCCCCATTCAATTTTAACTCTATCAATGATTCATTCAAAGAGTAAATAAAAACTAAAAAATTCCAATTCAAGGCAGAACAATGGAAATTGTCGGTTTAATTTCTTTGAAAAAATGCACACACAAATACAAACGTGTGAGGTGGCAAACTTACTCTACAATCGCTCTAATTATTCCATTAAAATTATTGTCAATTGTATATTATTATTATTATATATTTTCGCTTCGCCTTTTAAAATCTATGACAGTGAAAGAGAGCAATAAAAGCAGGCGAAACTTCAAAGACCGACGACTATTCTTTGCCGATTGTCGAATAGTTTATTGATGGCAAATGGAAAATTTATATATTTTCATTTTTTTTTGTTTTACTGCTGCCAAAAGGGACAATTGTGTCTCATTCTTTCTCTTCGTGTTTGAAGAACGCCCACATTATTATTAGGCAAATGTATGCAAGCTTGCAATTGATGATGGACACATGAATTACCTAAGAAACGATTGCTTTATGACTTTATTGTTTATTTTCATTTTCAATAATTTCTCTCTGCATGTCTCTTTTATTTGTATGTCCATTATAAAGCAATAGGACAAAGATAGAAAAAAAATAAGTAGTATCCTTGTTTATGAGTGTACTGCTTACAAATCTTGTTGTGGTTTATGCTCAATAGGATTCTCACTGTCTTTGTTCTTGTTTTGCTTCTTTTTTGCCTGTCATTTATTGCTCATTCTTGTTTTTGTTTTGTGATGAGTTTATTTTTACGTAAGAAATTTTTTTGTTGTTATTATTGTTTGGGTCAGTAATTAGTTATGTGACAGATAGGTAGAAAAAAATATTAGTTGAAAAATTCTTTATTTCTGATTTAGAAAGTTTTTTGAAATTTAAGTTTAATGATCTAGAAATTTATAAATTTGATCTTAAGTTTGATCTTGATCTTTAAATTTTTGATCTGAAGTATGATCTTAATCTTAAAATTTTAATCTGATTTTATTTTGATCTTAAAAATCTCATAATGTTCTGGAATTTCACAACGTATTTAAACTTGATTCTACTTATGAAATTCTTAGTTGTATAATTTTTGATCATAAAACATATACAAATTTTATTTTAAATTTTCTATTTTGATCTTTAATCTTTTAAAAATCTCTCTCATAGAGCAAGCAGGCAGCAAAATATTTATTGAATACTTAATAATAAATTATAGTAAGCAACAGCAAAAACAAACATTACAAGCGTTGTACTCATCCTCAAGGCAACACAAACCGCAACAGCAGCAGCATTCGATCGTAGACTAGCTATTAAGTGACATCAAATTCATTTAATTAAGTTATAAATTTTCCATCGCTCCTTTCCATTTTTTAATGGCATATTTTGATCATTGAGTGTAGATATAGAAGGAGAGCATAAACATGCAATTGTTGGGGTGACCAGATAACGAAAAAGTTAAAAAAAGAAAGACAAGCAAAAGCGGCATCAGTTAATCGGCAAGCAAATCAATGTTTCAATCCATTATCGCTGTTATCGCATCTCAATTCAATTTTTTTTTCTTGCTTAAGTCCGAGCACATTCACTAACATGATGCATTGCCAGTTGCGGCTAAAACTCATTTATAATGAGTGCAATTCTTTATGTTATGTGCACACAAAAAAAGAATTGAAAGAAGAAGGCAAAATTTGCATAAAGAACTTCTTCTCAATATATAGAGAGAAAGAGAAGCAGCAGCAGTATAGAAATGTTCCGACAAAGCCATCCGAATGGCATAAAAAAAGCTGAAAAGAATAATGACTTTCTTGCCTCTTCAACTTCTTTTTTTTCATCTTTTAACATAATGGCAAGAACAAAAGAGGAATCTTCTTGAAGTACATACTTTTTTTTGAAAGAGTGGTCAAATGCTATTAGCATAATAGAGATTATCTAACTCTTAAGATCACGACAATTTGAAGACAGTTATGATGTATGTGTATGATGATGCATGATTGATGACAATCGCTCTCTTTTGAGTGCTTATGGGCATTTAAAAAAATATCTATTGAAGTTGATGAAGGCTTTTAATTTTTTTAGTTAACATTATGTTGTCCCAGAAAAAACTATATATAATTTTTTGACTTGACTTACTCAATGTTTTGTAAGAATTTAACACATGAGGTTTTTCAAATATTTCAAGCTTCTTTTTATTGGTAGGAGAAATCAGACAATTACCTGTAACGATAAATTTAATTTTTCTTATTAGTCAAAAAATAATAACTAATTAAGAAATTCTTATATTTTGGTGGAATTTTAATATTTGTAAATTTAACGGATTTTTGAAATTTAAATTTTGATAAATTAAATTTTTCTTTTTAGTCAAAACTTATAACTAATTAGGAACTTTATGTTTTCTAAAAATGAGTTTTTTTTTAATATTTTGGTGGAATTTTAATATTTTTTAATTTAACAGATTTACAAATTTAAATTTTGAACTTGATCTTGATCTTAACTTTTAAAGCAAAATAATTTTTCGTTACAAAACTAGGAATTTTTCAAAAATTTTATTTTACAAAATTTCTTTCAAAATTACAAAAATCATTCAAATAGAAGCATTGCAAATTTTTATGCTAAAAATAGTAATCTTACAACAACATTTGTAAATTAAATAAACATAAATGACCTCAATTAAACCGAGAGTAATACTTATGCGAATATTTTTTACTCTTTGCTGTTCATTGTGGTCAGATAAAAAATGAAACCAGCAAAAAGCGACAATTGTATGATGATCATGAAAACATGTAAGTAGAGATCAACATTTGATATTAAAGCATGACCATTACAGTATTTATTTCGGAGTTACAGAAAGATGTAAATGTGATTGCATATGCTAACGTGGGAGTAAAAGATCGAAGCATCTCGTGTCTATGGCTCATAAACTATGTAATAATGCATAAATCGCTCATAGTTAGCAACATAGCCGTGGGCTCTGACACTTGATCTCACTGACTCTTTTTCACCGCAAAAACCAAATGCGAGTTGAAATTCAAACGAACAGCGACGACAACGATTGCATGTGGACAGAAAGAGAATTGTTTTTTTAAAAATATTTGCAAGCAATAATCTCCGCGTGCAAACTTCAAACTTAACAATTTTTTAAATAATAACGTATGAAATCGATCGGCAAACAACAACGACGACTTATGACAGCACTGTGCGGTCAATTAGGTAAGGAATATCGAGTGTATGCCAATTGAGTTCCTTTAATATCCCACAATTAATGTCAAACATCAAATTTCATTGAGAGAGTGGCATTATGACATACGGCAGAGACATGCACAGTCAAATGAATTTCAATTTCGCATAGCTTTCTAACCAAAAGACATTAAGACACTCTAGGCAGAAAAATAGAAAGATAGGAAGAGATATTTTTTGCTATTTTCATATTTTTAAATTCAATCTTGGAATTCACTTGATGATTAAAAAATTATGCATTTATTGACATTTAAAAAAGTTAATAAAATTTTAATGTAAAAGCTTTCAAAATTTTTACTATTCAAATTTCAATTTACAAAAAAAATCAAATTTTTTAAAATACGCTAAAAAGTTTTGCAAGAAAAAAACCAGTAACAGAATTCTGTGAAAAAGTATCAAGATTCGAATTTAAAATACTAATATTTCTTATAATTTAATCAATTTCAATTCTTGAATTTAATTAACTAAATAAGTTATATAAAGTCTCATCATTGAAAATCGTTAACTTTAAGCACTTGTGACATTATTAGCCTTCTCTCAATTGCATTTCAATTCAATCTAAAAGTTCATATCTGTCACTACTTTTCTTTTTCTTTTTCGCTCATTTTATGGCAAATGTATGCTTAATTATGAAGAGTCAGATCTCGAATTTTCTCTCTAAGTTTACCGCTTATAGAATGCTATTTTGCTTATGTAAATTACTCTTTGTTTGTATTTCTATATCCATGATGATTCGGTAATTGGCGCGCTCACCTTTCTTGCCAACTCTTTTAATGTAGAGTGATTGCAAAAAAATAAAATAGCATAAATATGTAATGCAAGCGAATGAAGGCATGAAAGAAGTCTGAATTGTGTATTAAGAGATTGCTTGTGCTGCTGCTGTTGCTTGCTTGCATTTTCGATTGGTTTATATTGCTTCCTATTAGTTAATAAATCATCTAATTGTAAAATCGTTTATGTTGCCAAGGCTTATTGCAATATGTACACTCACTCGGCATTCACAAAAAAAGAGTTTTATTCTCACGATATACATTCAGTGAAAAGTCGTCTTGAGCGCCGCAAATCAATTAAAAATGAAATGAAAGAGTTGTGCATAAACAACAGCATCAACAGCGGCTCTTATTTATGGATCATCAATTGTTATGTTTAGAAAGGATTTGTCAAAGATTTTAATTAAATAAACTTTTGACACTTATGAAAGAAAATAACGGTTAAAAAATATTTGAATTTGAAATTTCCGTTATAATTAATTAACTCAACACTAAACAATAGAAATTAAAAAAAATTGTATCTTTAATATTCATTGCCCTAACATGACATTCATGATTTCGCGCAAATCATAAAGATGAGAGTATTTAATAATGAGAACTTTCTCACCAATTACTGCATCTCTTGCATTTCATTTCATCGTCCATTCATTCAAAAAAACGGAACAAACGGTTATATAGGAAGAAAAAAAGAGAGAAAGAAGAAAATGAAAATGTTTGCAATTGCACATCTGGAAACGAGCACGTCGTTACGTTTAAAGTTAATTAATTAAGACGATAGCGTAAGGTAAAGTAAGACGATGTAAAAAAGTAACAATAATAAAGATTAGTAAGAGAAGATTATCGTCTTTCTATGTATGTGAGTGGTGTATTGCCTTTTAAATTGTCTTACAATAACAACAAAGAACAGAATGATTTTGTTGTTGTATTTTCTCTTCTTCATCTTCTTTTGTCTTCTTTCCTTCTTTTATGTGCATTATAAATATTGAATTTATGCCTTTAAAAATGATTTAAAGAGTTTACTTTTTTTTTAAAAGAAAATGATGATTTTGATTATTTGACAATTTTTTAATTTAAGTTTGCAAAATGTTAAAATTTTCGTAAGATTTATTTGAAAATAATTAATTGAAAAGTTGAAGTTTTAGATTCAAATCTTGTCTATATAAAATTTATAATTTTTTATATGTGTCTATAATATTTTTTTTTGCATATAAAAAAAATTCATTTTTAGCTTCTTAAACAGAAAATAATTTTTACCTGCATGCGATACCTCAAAGCGAGTAAGAAATCCAAACAAACAATTAGAATATTAAATTTAGATTAAGAAGAACATGCAAACGAACGAAAGAACGGATGAATGAATGGATGAGCGCACAAGTCAACGCACAATGGAGTCATTTTCTTTTTTTCATGCTTGTGTCTTGTCTATCACTTTACTTTACTTGATGAACTTCTCTTTCTCGTGTGTATTTTATAAATGTGAGATGATGATGATGTGTTTATAAACTTATATATGCGCCGCACGGTCATTAAATTAATTTATGGGCAAAAGACACGCGATAGAGTAGCGGGATCGTCTTTTTTTATCACAAAAGGTAGCTACCGTGTGTTTCACATGTAATCTCTATGCAATGCATCGTCATCATGTAATGAATGATGAGAAGAGTTGAAATGATGAATGAGTTCACACATGTGCGGTTGTTTCATTGGCGTTGGACTTTTGCGCAAAGAAAAGAAGAATAAACCGCAAAAGTGACACATACGTGAAATAATTTAACATGGGTCTTCATACAAGTCCATTGTCCACAAAAAATAAAACTCTTTTTTTTTTGGTGCGGCATAAACATAATGGGTTAAAAGACAACAAAATGTGATATCATAAATCATCATTTTTTTTCTGTGATGTGACTGACTTTTTTTTTCATGTGACATCAGCATAAAAAGATTTTGTCCGTCGGTCGGTCTCATCAGAAAGACGATGAAAATAATGAGAGTAAGCAAACTATAGCAGGCAGAGAGAGAGAGAAAATTACCATAGAATTTCTCACGGTCGATTTGTATTTGAATGCCAAAAATGGAAAAAGGAATGAGCTAGTGTGTAACATGTGGACAATATTGCATTACTATTTTGCTATTTTCCATAAAGGAAAAAGTTAAAACAATTGATGCACTTTCTGTGATTCTATTGTGAAATTTTTTGTTCCAATTTTAGAAATTCAGGTCCTAAATTGAGCATTAAGATGTTAATTGAATGATATAGTTAGTCATTAATTAAGCCATGAGAAAGGTGAATAAGGTTTGCTGCATAGCATTCATGTGAATCATTTCATTAGATCACTTTTTTCTTTACTTGCGTCATTCGCACTTATAGATAAATTATTATTGTGTAAAGCAAGGCAAAGACAATTTTCGATTTATCGTTAAGCAAATAAAAACTTCTGGTTTTCGTAAGAATAGTTTAAATAATGCATAGAATTGTTTATTAATAATATTCACTTTTCGTTCATTTATTTATTATTGTCAAATGCAATTTAGATTACTGTTATCATAGAAACTTTGATACTTTAATAATTTAGGAAATTCTGCAAATGTTTTTTTGTTTTCGTGAATTTTTGTTATTGTTTACATTTTGTACTTTTGTTTACATTTTATTATTTTAAAAATTCAATCAAAAATCATTGAAAACTAGCATTAAAATTCACAATAATGATTAACTTAGTAAGAATTGAAAACAACAAGTCAAACCCAAGCATATTTAGCGAGAAAATATTCAAAGTTTTGTCTAATTTTTCATTTATTAAAGAGAACTTAAATTTTAAAGAAATTACAATAAGTTTATGAGTTTTCGATTAATTTAAACTAAATTTAGAAAATAACTTGTCTGCTGTTGAAAATAAAACATATCTGACAGCCATCTAAGCGCGATAAAGAGTTTTTCGCAATACTTTTGCATATTATTGCAAATATATGGAAAAGTAATTTTGATGAATTAGTAACAAATAAATCACATGTAGTAAAAATAGAAGGCGTTATAAATTTCAGTAATATTTTATCTTTCAATTGCTGCTGCTGTATTTAGGGAAGGGAAAATCGTTAATCTTTTATAAAACAGCAAGCAAAGCAATGAAGTGAATGTAAATATGTGCAAGGCCCCAACATTTAACAATACAATAATAATAATAATAATATGGACATGTTACAGGCAATTGTGTGATAGAGAGCTCAAGTCGTCGGCAAAAAAAGCGAAGCGAAGAGAGAAGCATGCAGTTAAAACAAATTAAGGAGATTTAAATTGATTTTAAATAATAAATTTAATCTTGATTACGTTATTAACTTTATTATTGCAACGATACGATACTTGTATATGCAAAAATATATATAACTTGGACTGATTTGTGAACACAACAACACAGTGAGAGAGAGAGCTAATTTATGGTTCGCCATGCAATTTACCATTCCTCCTTTTTGACTTCTTTTCCCTCTCTCTTGCTAAGATGGATAATTAATTTGTTTCTCGACTATTTTCAACATAAATGTCTAGGCTATGGCACATAATGCAATTCTTTAGTGAAGTTATAAATTTTAATATCTTTTATTAGAAAATTTCATCTTTGGGTTTAATTTCTTTATTTTATTCTTTTGTCAAATTTTATTCAAGATTAAAAATTGAAATTATTATAAATAGTGAGATTTTTGAAATTCAAATCTTGATAATTTAAGAGAATATCACTTTGATATAAATCCTGCTTTTTGCAACTTTTTGTATATGTTATAATTTTTTGCTATTTATCTCATCTATCAACTCTTTCTTTCTCTATCGTAGAAAAAATATTTTTAATTGATTTATAGCAAAAGTGCATTAATGACTGCACATTGCGCACTCAAACAGTAGCAGCATAAAATTGATTGGAGGTTCTCTTATATATGATTTATCGATGCACATTAATGTCTCATCTAAATTAATGATTTAAGGCACCAAAGTGCAGTCTCGAACATGTCAATGTCAAAGCGAATGTAACATGAGTTAGTTTTTCTGCTTCTTTGATTTATTTTCCGAGAAATTGTTGAGAATAACACGAAAAGGGACTTGAATGAGAAAAAAAGATTTGTTGACCATAAAAGAAATTCATGTCGTACACTTGTTGGACTTCTAACATTTTCATTGTTATTTTTTCCTTCTCATCTTATTTTGGACACGAAAAATATGTTATATAGTAAATATATTTGAAATATTATACTATTTTCTTTAGATTGTGTCAGGATAATCTGTTTTATTTTTCTTTCTTTTTTTAAAAGGATGAATAAAGGAATTTTTATATGGAATTGAAATTTGTTGAAAAATAAAAAGCATCAAAAAGTTATTTGGTCATCTCAGTAAGAAATTTGATTATCTCGGAATTTATTTTTTGTTTTAAATTTCAGAAAATATTTAAGAAAAAGAATTTTGCTGTCATCAAAGGACATTTGAAATTTTATTATTGCATTTAAAAAATTTCAATTGTTAATTTTTTGTAAAAATTCAATCGTTCTTTTCAGAAATTTCAAATTTAAAATCTTTTTGACCGTTAAATTTTTAACGTTATTTTTAATTTTGTAAAATTGCCAAAAAATGACATTCCGGTGTATATAAGAAATTTAAAAAGAATATATTATTTTACATTACCTCGATCAAGATCAAGAATAACTTCCATATTTTCTAATATCGTGTACATTGTAGAATTAAGAATCATAGAAGATTTCAAAGGATTGAAAATATTTACCTGAAATGAGAAAAATTAATTGATTAAATTTAAGTAAATTTTAAGAGTCTTATTTGAAGTGTCTTAACTGCAAAATTACACAAGAATCTTTTTTTTCTAAATAATACCCATGAGAAAAAAAATTCAACAAGAAATTTAATCTCAAGTTTTCATCCTCAAAAAGATCTTCAAAATCTCTTTTTTCCGTCTATAAAAACCCCGTCGAATATCAAAAAAATATTTTTATTGTCCAACAAAGGAGCACCATCGATATTTTTTTTATTTTCTAAAGAATTTTTGATTGTTACCAAGAGATTTTTAATTCAGGTCAGAAAAAAGCAAGCAAAATGAAATGACCCACAAACCACATGTTGAACATTTTTAATATCAAAAATTTTTTTCATCCTTTTTTGCCTTTTTTCGAGGATTCGATTTAGTTAATTTGATCAAAATCTTTCTTAAAGGACTAGGAGAAATTTTTTTAATGATGCGAATGATGAGCAGAAAATAGAAATGAGAAAAAAATATAAAACGGGAATTATAAAATGGAAAGAAATCATGGGAAAATAATGCAGGTGTAAAAGAAGTGCAAAAGAAATTTATGCCAATCATTATCCTACAGTAGCCCAGAAGTTAGTTCTTCCCTACAACAAACTAAATTTACCGTTTTTTTTGACAAATTCTTTTTTGTGTGATTTAGTAAAAGAAAAAGTCAGTGCATAAGTAAATCTTCTTCTTCTATCCCTTTTGTGTCCATTTCTAGTCCATTCATATACAAACATATATGAGAGAAAGAGTTATGAACTCATGTGAAAAAAATAATAAATGCAGAGTATCCCATTGTGCCAACAAAAGAAGAAGAGAAAAGAAAGAAATTGAAATTGATTATCATCAGATTCTCACGAACTTTTTACATAAAAATGTGCATTAAATTGGCACCGAAGTGCACTACAGATGAAAGCAAGAAGCAACGTGATGTTGTGAAGACCCCGAAAAAAAAATAACAACTGCACACCATTATGCTCTCATCTGGTTCAATTATTTTCTTTATAGCAAACTTTTTGCAAGAAAATTTCACTTTGGCTGTTGATTAGTTAAAATATTAACAAAAATTTAATTTTTTACGAAATGAAACTCGAAAATTGCAAACAAATCGTTTATATTTTGCATGAAAATGCGCTTCTAAAACTGATTCGATTTTCTTTAATTTCTTTTATTCATTTCCTAAGTTTCAGAGCTCAAGATTCTTCTTCAGCACTAGCAATTGTGCAATTTCATTCATTATCTAATTATTCAGATGCACATTCATGAGAAATTGGCATTAAAGATCTCAATTAATTATTTTTCAGAAAACCAATTGTTTTATGTCATGACATTCAGTTCTATTGTTGTTGTGCTAATTTTTTTTGACCCACCGTTATGCATCAACTTACACGATATAAATTTAAATTTTTTATCACAAAAATAAATTTTTTCACGTCTTAACTGTTTGAAGATAAACTTGTGAATGAGAAATAAAATTGGAAGTTGCTATTGGAAAAAATAATAAAGAAGAGATGACTGCAGTGACATGTGTTAATAAAAACAAATAGTTTGGTACTCAATAGCAACCTCAATAGAATTCCAGTTGCGACACATTCGTTTGAGGAGCCTACACATGCCACTAAAATATTATTGATAGAAACGTCATTTTCTTTGACTTTATTTACTTCTCGTGTTCACCTGATCAATATATGAAATATGAAAATAAAAATATGGAAATGATTAATGGAGAAAAAAAAGACCTCAAAAAAAAAAACTGAAAACTCGTGTACCGTCTTTGTACACAAACTGTACACGAGCATTGTCTGTTTTTTCTTTTATTCTATTAATATTATTGAATTCGTGGACTACACTATCTTCATTTTTGTGTCTTATCATCATCACTTTTTTTCTGACATATGAATAGAAAACAAATCGACATTTATCTTTTACTTTCGCTATTTTGTGTAATGTGATTTATTGTCATCTATTGGAAAGTAAGTAATAATTAATTATGACTTTTTTTGGGATAAAATCTTAATTATTGACACAAAAGATTTTTCTTCATGAATTTCGCATTAATTAAACTTTAATTTGAAGGTTTTTTGCACAAAAATTTCTATGATCACATTTTGATATTTTTTTTAAACTTTGAAATTTAAAAATCAAATCTTGATAAATACTTTTTAAATCTATAACTTTTTCAATCAAATCTTGACTTTGTTTTTAATCTGAGATTTAAAAATCAAATTTTTTATTTTGCAAATTTTAATTTTTACATTCGAATCTTGTAAAAGCTTCATAGATTTTATTCAAATTTTCTTCAATCAAAGCAAAACTTGCTTTTAATTTGTTTTTATAAGGCATTGCTTCAAAATGATCTTTCATTAAAATTCTTTTGTTTTGCTTCTAAAAAATTACAATTAAAACTCAGCCATTTTATAAAAATCTTAATTTTTACCTATTTAGCTAGCGTTAAATAATTTTTGAATCAACGACAAACAAAAGAAAAATCAAAAATGAAGGCGATTTAGGTGCGAGAGAGCGAGAAACATGCGAGAGCTACATTGTTAGGTGAACACACAAAAAAATTATAAATTCACAAGCGAAGAAGAAAAAAAGAAAAAATTATCGAATCAGAGAGCTGCGCACACAACATGAGACTTTATTTCGTGGACTTTTATGGTGATCTCGATATTTATTGTTGACGCTATCGGCCAATTGCCACATTACACAACACGTCGATTCGTATTTTACTTCTACCTCTTTTTTTCTTCTCTACTCTTATGAATGAGATGCGTGTGTGTAAAACAACAATGTGAGAGAGTGAGCGACTCTTTCTTGAATTTTTAATGCCCTTAGTCTCTCTAAAATAGCCTTGAGCAATTTTATTTTATTTTTTTGCTATAAAATTAACAAACAGCGCGTTTACACTCGATGGAATTGACTGACTCAAATGTCCATGTCAAGTTTTTTTTTTCTAGCGCGAGGAGAAGGTGTGACTTTCAAAATAACAAATTTATCATGAATAGACAAAATTAATGTTTAAAAAAAATAGTTGAGAAGCGAATTTTACTTTAAATTAATTTTCATATTTTTTTAGTGCTCATTTGCATAAGACAAGTTTCTAAAAATGTAAGTTATTATAAGGTATAAATGCAAAATGTTTGCTTGAAGGTGTTGTGAGCAGCAAAAAAAATTATTGGATGTTGGAAAAAAGAAGATACGTTATCGGATTCCTAAAATTTCTTTAATCTTTTTAAGATTCGAATTTAAACTTTTAAAATCATTTTAATATTTTCTAAATCAAATTTACATTTGAATTAACATTTTTTCTATAAAAGCTACAAAAAGTATTTACATGTATTATTTTGTGAGGTAGTAAAAATATAGATTTGAAATCTATCATACAAAAAAAAAGGAAACAAAATAATTTTTCAAATAAAATGTATGAAAAATTTTTACTTATGATATTAAATTTTTTTTGTTGTTTATATTTTTATATTGTAGTTTTTAGATCTACATTTTGATCTACCATGTTACCACCTGAGTCCAAATCATGAGTAACTAGAAATCAAATAAATTTACTCGAGTAAAATTTATTATTTACTTGAATAAATCTAATTGATTTTTAGTTACTTGTATTAAAATTAAAATAGATTTCGGACTCTGGCTAACACATACAATTTGCATTTTCTATAAAAATAAATTTTAAATTTTTTCGACATATTTAATAAAAAATACTGAAAGATTTTTTACTTTTTAAAGTATGAATATTTTTCTAAGATTACTTAAGTGACATTTTTCGTATACTTTCAATAACTTTGGATATTTTTTTTATGAAAAATTGAAGAAATTTCACAAAATCATCAAAATTATTTTCTTATTTATTTGTTTCATCATCAGATGATCTAACATCTAACACAAAAAGCAAATAAAAGTCTAATGCGTTTAATAGCTATCAAAAGATCACGATTTTTACTCTCCACGACTAACAGTCAACGATAATAATCTCTAATTAAGTTTAATAATTTAATTAAAGCACAATTTAATGATGAGCAGCATCTAAAGGTCTATTTACACCACATATCGCGTGAATTGTTGTGAATACTTATCGACAAATTGTTGATAATTTTTTAGCGCGCAATCTGTCTTCAAGTGCATCACGACAAATCAATTTTTACTTGCTGCACTCGGTCGGATGTGAAAATTGCACAATTGATGTTGATTATTGTTATTACTGACTGTGTTATTTTTCTGTGCTGATTTTAGCGCACTCTGGCTGTTAGTAGTGAGCACATGACATTCTCTTGTGCCTGAGAGAAATCTCTGCTGCTTCTGCTGCTGTATTTTTTTTACACTCGCAAATTGCTATATAAAAAGGGAGAATTTTTCTTTTCTTTCGTGCATAAAAGGAAGAAAAAAAAATGTAAATCATGCCATAAGGAGAAAGAGAGAAAAAGAAGTGTTTTGTATTTGTGTGCAGCAGCCAGCAATTATGCGAAGAGTTTTTTTCTCGTCCTTCCTCATCCCACCAAAGTTTCTTTTTTAAAGAATTTTTTTTGCACCGCGACATTGTAGAATGAAGAAGAAGAAAAAAATCAGCTGAAAATTGTTGTTTGGCGCGAGTGCGAAGGAGTCGTTAAAAAATTGTAATTGATAGACCTTTTGTCGCGTGCTATGATGCATTTCTTTTTAAAGGTAAGTTTCACTTCCGCATGAACTTACGAACTGAATGACGTTGTAAAGATTTCAAGTTTTTTAACGCTTGTTTTAAACCCTTTTGCAGTAGTACATGATGATAGGGTTAAAATATGACATATGTTTGATCACCACGTGTCTTTCGTTTTCTTATGATGTCAACAATGATGATGATGAAGAAATGTGATTTTATTAATTGATATTTATTTTTTAGTACAGAATTTAGAACAAGAATTTTGTTATGTATTAAACAAGATAGAAACATTAAAAAAAAATATATATATTTTGGTACTGTGTTAATTGAACATTTTGGTAGAATATCTTTTATATTTCAAAATTTAATTTTAAGAATAATATGTACTAAAAATGATTTTTTTTTAAATATTTTACTGCGTACTAAAAAGTTCATTACTAAAAATTTTACAAATTTCTTCTCTTAATTACAATTTCACCATTTTTAGTGTTGAGAAAAAATTCAACACCGAAACAGAAAATTTCCAAGAAATTCTATGTCATCATCGTAAATCTCTAGTGCTAAATTTTGTACTAAAGATTTTCTCTTTTACAAGATAATTTAAGAAAATTAATGCAGAAAAATAATTGTACAAAAAAAATGCAAATTATCGAAAAAAGATGTAATAAAATATTGAATTTTATATATCAAAGCCAATATAGTCACATAAAGACGACTTGAGAAAATTAATGAAGCATAAAATAAAAATTTATTTGTACATGCATACAATGAGAATAAAGGCTAGTTTAAATCATAATAAAAAACAATGAATTGATGCCCAATCGCGGGAAGATTTTGATTATCGATAATTGAGAACTGCTCAAGTCATTAAATATCCATTGCAGTCATTCATATTACATATTACATATTATTAATGTTTTTACAATTGAATGAATAAAAAATCAAGATGAATTGCAATTAGAGCATAAAAATGTGTCTTTCCGCATCAATATGCTGCCGATATCTTACAATGTCTTTCATTTTTGTGTTGGCCCTTTACTCAAGCGCCTTCTCAGCAAAAAAGAAAAGAAGAGTTGACTTCCGTTCCATTTGGATGCATTTTTAGCTGAATGCAGTTTCTTCTTTATATAAGCATCACATCCGACTTATACTGCCCCAAAATAAACTTTTTTTAGATTTTCAATTGTCTTTTTTTATTTTTTTGCAAAGAGCAGCGAAACATTTATTCCAATAAATCAAGCATTAAGAGAATATAATAGCCGAAGCAACAAATCTTTTCGCTGCAAGAGAAAAATGCTGAATGAATGAATTGTGATTGTTTCGTCATATATATTCACATATATAGTGTATAGTGTGTGGAGATATCGGTGCCGAGTACGTTTATGACCACCGCACGACATGAATTCATTTTTTTTTCTTTTTCTTACCCGCTGCCTGCTATTATTATTTTATTATATATACGCATTATGGACATTGCGCATTATGATAAACAAATAAGTTTTGTCGACTTTTATTTCTTCTTTTTATTCTGATTCTTTGTTTTTGCGTTATTGCAGGGAAAAAAATCATTTGTCGTAAAAACAGAGTATGAGAAGAAGAACCTTTGACATTTCATAACTTTTTCTTAGCTGCTGTTTTGTTTATATTTATCAAGGTATAGAAAACTTCTTTTTTAGATAAAACTGCATTTTTTTTAAAAAACTGCTTTTTAGAATTTAAAAATTTTGAATTAAAATTTTCAAAATAACTGTTTTTTGAATTTCAAAAAAATTTTGATTTTTTTATAATAACGAATTTTACAAATTAAAAATTTTCAAAAACTATGAGTATTTCAAAAAAAATTGAAGAGATTTATTTCATTTCAAAAATTGACGATTTTTGAAAAAGACAGAAAAAAAGGTTGAGAAAAATGATGGAACTAAAATTTTAAAAATAACAGTTATTAAAAATTCAAAATTTTTAGTTTTTCCTTTCAAATTTAAAAATTTCTACAAATTGCATTTTTATATTTATATATTTATATTTATATTAATATATATTTTATATTTAAAAATAAAATTTTTTATAAATAATTTTTTTCTCTAAAAACTGAAAAAAAGAAAATCAATTTTCATTCCTTGACAACAACAAAAAAATATCGCGGCTACCTCGCATTTTTAAAAAATAAAACAAAACATAGCAATATTATGATTTTTTTTTCAATTTTATTTCAACGATTACAGCATGTTTAAAATGCGCTTTAATAAAAAGGGTTCAGAGGTGCTTTCTTATTTCATATCGACCCGTATGTGCATGCCAGCAAATAAAAAAAACAACAACAACATAGAGGACATTCGACAATTCCGCGATTGTTATTTTACAGCATGATATTCATAATTGCTATCCCGAATTACATTTTCATATAGTTCGAATCTCATTCGTTTTTGTTTATTGGTTTGCCAGAATACCGTGACCTCTCTTAGAGTTGAATCATAGACCAATATATGTAGATGGCATGAAGTGCATGCAACTAGTTTGCATAAAATCGATGTCGAACATGAGAATGATGTTCTCATCTGCATCACATCTTTTAGCCTTTATCGCGATAAATTTATTGCCATTTCTGATGACCCATAGCGATATCTCGTTCTTACCTTTCTCAACTTCATCAATATTCAAGAGATAAAATGTTTTTTTTTATTGGTATATAAAAAAGAAAACTTTTTTTTCTGTGTGGTTTTTATTCGTTTAGAAAATAAAACTATAAAGCTATAGCGATTTGTGTCCGGTGTAGCAAAAAAAACAGATATTGTAAAAGTTTTCACTCAAAACCCATCAATAACACACCTTCAAGGCTTCAGGGTTTTTCTTTTTTCTAGTTTTAGGAGACAATCAAAAACCACATTACAGAAAAATATTCATATTTCATGGACGAACAGAAAAAACTTTCCCAATAAAACACACATACACAAAAAGACAGAGAATGAAGGGAAAAAGTTTGATCGATTTCTCAGAGTTCTTCACAAGGTGCCGATATTTTTTTGCTGTGAGCACCAAAAAAGTTTTTCTTACAAGAATAAATCAAAAAAAAAAGAAAATTGTGAAGGGAACAGCAATCAATGAAGAATAATATGCCACTTTTATGACCAATAAGGCTAATGCGTCACACGCATAGTTTAATCAATAAACTCTCGTTGTCGTTGGTTAAAAAGTCACAAAAAAATCAAATATATATTTTAGTGGGCAGGATGGGCGAAAGAAGGGTGGCACACATATATAATGTAGTTGCGCAAAACGATAGCTTTGGTTTTTGGTGGCTTATCAGTTTTAGTGTAAATAAAACGACAAAAAAATGCTTTTTAGCGTACATTATTGATTTTAGTCAACATTTATTTATCAAGGTATCTTTTTTTTCAAAATAAGTTAATTTATGAGGGTAAAATGATGAGTAGTTGCAAGGTGTTTAAATGGAAATTTTTTTTATTTTTGGAAAGGTAAATTTAAATTTAAAAATTTAAAAATTTTCATAGTTCAATTAAGAAAATAAAATTGAAGAATTTTCTAAGTTTTGAAACTTTTATGATAGATTAGTGCTTCAGATGGATTTTTTTTCTAAAAATTTGTATCTAAAAATATCACAAAAAAGTTTAATTAATTTGATATTATAAAATCAAATCTCTCAATTTTAAAAAACTATCTTTTTTGGTTTGTTAGTTTATTTATTTTTAGTCATAATAGTTATGAAATCGAATGAGAGAACAATTTTTATTTATTGTAAAATTCCTACAAGTTTTTATAATTTTATATAAAT
>CM031379.1:3617637-3668545 GCA_018290095.1 Polypedilum vanderplanki | reverse complement strand
TTATTTAAAGAAGAACATTGGTGTGGGAGAAAAAAAAACTGAAAGAAATTTTTTTCATTTTTTTTTTGAATATATAAAGAGCCGTTCTCGTCCTTGGCATAAAAAATTGTATATAAAACATTCTGGGTATGATAAAAAGACAAAAAATGATGCAACTGTGATAGACAAGAGTTAAAATTTTTGCGAGTTTAAAAATTTTTTATATTGAAAAATACTTAGGTTTTTTAAAGTTTCATTGCATTCTATTTTAATTTTTTGAGATTTAAAAATTTTCTAAATTTTTTAGAAAAATATTTTTTATAATAAAAAAATGGACCCCATAGACATAAAAATTTAGGGTGTCTAAAAATTTTTTTTTTCAATTTTAATTTGTTAATGTTTTGATTTTTAGAAAGTAAGAAAAATTATTATTTTTGAATAAGATTGAAAAATTATCTAAAAAAACTCAAGCTTTGATTTCAAAATCACAAAATAAATAACTAAAAAAATTTTTTTTGGCCCCCCTGTATGTTATAATTTAGGATATCCTAAATGATGATTTTTTTGTTTTATAGAAAAATTTGGTCATTCTCATGAGTCACAGTTATGACGATGATTTTTTATTCGTCTGATACAGTAATGAAGTGATTAATTTTATTTTTTATTTTTCATCATCTGGACATTGAGAACATTTTTTATGTCATCATAAAACCACAAAAAAATTTGTTACATTGTAATTACTCAAATTATGAAAATTTAGTCACTGAATATTGAAAATAAAAACTGTCTATAAATGAACATTTTCGAATTTATTGATAAAAAAAAGTTTCCTTGAAATTTCCAATTTTCTTAGGAAACAAATTTTTCTTTAGAATTTATAAAATTTTTTATTAAAGAAACTAAAAATTTTTTCTCATGAGTTTTTGAAGATTCTTAGTAAAAAAATTTATTTTACGACACTTCACTTTTTGTCCACTAATTAAATTTTTTTAAATCTTACCTTGAGCAATGCGGACAGCTGGCATTTTAATTCTCATTTTGGATGATTTTATTTAAATTTCACTCGTTGGGATTTAAAAATATCTCTTTTTTTGTTATTCTTCCTTATTGTATATTTATTCACTTATGTATATAAAGGTGTATATATCAAAACACAACCACCAAGGATACCAAAGTGAGAAACTTTATTTATTTATTTATTTTTTCAAATATTTAAATTTTTTTCAAACACGGTGTTTTTCACCCAACTTCCGTTTTTTGTTCCTTTTTTCAGAAATATTAAAATGTCTTTCTTGAGTTCACAGCACACTGAATAAGGATGAAATTTTTTATTTTTATTTCCTTGTCATTAAAATTAAAATTTTCTTCTTTTTCACATGTATGTTTTTATCCTTGTTATTCGTGGTCCAAAAAAGGGATAAAATTTATTTTATATTTTTTACACAACCACTGCCAAAGAATGGACCAAAGTTTTTATTGTTTCCTTCTTATTTTTTTCATTTGACATTCCCGCTCTAAAATTCATTTTAATAAATTTCTTCACTTTTTTTATTTATTTTTTTTTCATCAATAGATTTTACGTCCGTACTCGTCGGCAGTCCGTTTACATCTAATGATGGACTAAGAAAACGTTAACTCACCGGCCAACGGAGTCGATATAAAAAGAGATGTGTGTATATACTCGTATGTTATGTGTTCATACATAAAATGTCCCCATCTAAGAGAGAAGAAAAAAAAACATATTTATATCTCATGGCACATGTATATACTAAAGATTTTTAATAGTCGACCGAGTTTGCATCTTTCTCTCTCACTTGTGCCTCTTATGTCTCTTCAACCACTAAATAAAATATACACACACACGTTACTCTCTTTTTGATTCTCTTGCTTGCTTTCTCGAACCCCCGAAAAAAAATATTTTTTTTATTATATGTGTAGATCACATACGACTAACTCGTATATGCGAAATACGAGAGAGCGAGAGTATGATATAAAAAATTATAAAAGTCTTTCACAAAAATAAAAGCACACACGAGATTGAATCCTCGGCACAACACGTTGCCGTGCGTCTGTCGTGTAGCGATTGTGAAGGAAAACTAACTTGAACATTAACACACCGTGCTTGGCTGCTGCTTGATGCCGTCGTTGTTGTTGTTGGTATATAAATTTTGTAGGAGAAGGCGCGATACATAACAACACAACTGTAACAACGAGAAAGAAAACAAAATAGTGGAAATAAAATTCTCTCTCGCTCTCTTTGAATTTTTTGTATATAAGAGAAATTATACAACACAAATACAATTGTAGAAATTTTATTTCTTTGTATTTGTAAATGAGAGAGAGAAAATTTCAGTTGTATTTTTTTATGTATAAGAAATTTTTTTTTATTTTGGTCAATTTATGTTTACAAAAAAAATTTAAATTTTACAAAATTATTTTTTAAATTCTACAATTTTTTTGAAAATTTACAAAATAAATTTTTTTTACAAATTTTAGAAAATTTTTCTCCTATTTTTACTAATACAAATTTCACCCACATACAATCACACATATGAAGAAGATAAACAACATCATCCCTTTTTCGGTCTTCCTTACACTTTTCCACATATGAAATTTTTCTCCTTATTTCTTCTCTACATACATAAAATTAATCTCGTGTGTTCCGAAGAATAAAAAGAGAGTGAGATTCTGTCGTGATGATGCGCGCGCAATGTCCTCTCTCTCTCTTTTAATTCATCCCACTACCTTCTTCTTAAAAATCTTCATCCCACTACCATCGGCCACCCTACTTTACTATTCTTTTCTCCTTTATATGAGTGTGGGTGAGTGAACGACAACGACGACACAAATCTACTCCTTGAATAACTTACGATAAAACGAAGCAAGAGCGGGTGAGCTTTGAATAATGAAGAAAAAGAAGAAATTGTGGTCAAGTTGGATTTTCCCATTTTAGAAACTTTTTCTTCTCATTTTATGTCAAATAAATGGTAAGAGTGCCACTGAACTGGAATTGAAAATTGTTGGTAGAAAAATCAATTCTTTTTCTCTCTATTGAAATAATATTAAAAATCATTCAGAGTAAGGAAACGATCGCAAATTGGTTTCATTTGAGTTTTAGAAAAGGTTTTTGTAAGAATTGTAAGATTTTTGTACAATTGTTTTGTTGAATTGTAGAATTGTAAAAATAATTTGTAGATATTGTAGTAATTTCTGTACTCAAATAAATTGATTCTTAAAAACTACTAAATTAAAGAAATTGTTATTAAAAAATTCTAAGGTTGAATCATTGTGAAAATTTTAAATTTTTATTAAAAATTATAAAAACGTTTTTGATTGTTTTAAATTATTAAAATAAAAGCATTGTAAGAAAAAATTTAAATATAAAAAATTTTGAATTTAGAAAGTTTTAAAATGAAAATTTTAGACATCATAAAAAAATTATGAAAATTGTAAAATTACATAAAAAAAACGTTAGAAAAATTTTCAAAAAAAACATTTATTCCTGGTTATATAATACCTTATATATGATGAGTTTCGAACTCATGATCTCTTTTTTCTAAATCTTAGACATTTCTATTGAGCTATAGATAATATTTTAAACTTTGATTGACATTAAACAAAAATTCTATATAAATTATCTATAAATTATTTTTCTTACATTTGATTTCAAGACTAAATTGTATTCAAAATTTTACTACAGATATTTTAAAAATTTTGATTTTAAGGAAATTTGAAATGTAAAATTTAATTTCAAAAATCTATCTTATGCATTATACTAGTAAGAGTTTGTAAAAATTTAACGAATTCTTGCTTATGAAATTTTAAAAAATTTTTTCAGATTCATTTTCATAATTAATATAACAAAAATTACCCAATGTCGATTTAAAAAAACATACAAGAATTTTTATTATTGACAAGAAATCTGAACGAATTTTAAAATTACTGTTTTTTTCCGAAGCTAAATTAAAACAAAATTGAGTAAATGACTTTTATATTCGAATATAAAAGCCAGTTCTTTTTTTATAATCAGATTATTGTCAAACCCTACAAAATACTTTAGGTCTAAATGAAAATCTTAAAATATTTTTTCTTACTTTTAAAAATTAATAATCTTAATGACAATAAAAGAAGACCATTCATAATAATAAAAATTATCTCATTTCTTATCACCTAACAAATCCAACAAATTCATGTTATCGCATCATTCTTTACTTCTTTATTATTTTTTCTTGTGTTTTTTTCGGGGACGCTACAAGTGTATAAATTTTTTAAAGCAAATAATTCTCATCTTCTCCTCTTTATAGCAATTTTTTATACACTTTATTTTTTCTTTTCTCTCGCGTTACGGTCGCAAAGAGTACACACAAGAATCTACATAAAAATGTGCTGTAAATGTTGGCGGCGAAAGGCAACAACAGCAAAAAAATTCTTCCTTCATAAAGAGCAACATGAAAAATTATGAATGAATGAGCGCAAGCAAAAGCAAGAGAGAGTGAGAAAGGAAAAAAAAAGTTGTGAAGGCAAACGAGACTTGAAAAAAGGGAGAATTTCATCTCTTTACGATAATCGTGTTTATTATTTCGCGATTCTTCTTCGCCTTCATCATCGTCACTCTTCCTTCTTGACGCTCGCTCGCCTCAATTTCAATTAAGTCATTATTATTGTTATGCGGACATTTCAACTTATGTGCATGTGTGTATGGATGGATATCATAAATTGTGCCAAAAAATGGCAATTATTTTGATGAAAAGAATTTGATTCAATTAGCAGTAAAACAGGAAGTGAATAATGTGTGTGACATAAACAGAAAAGAATTTTTTATTTTGATGAAATTTAATACTTTTTTTTAAAATTCTAATAATAAAGAATAATATTATTTATAACGGTTTTTTTAAACTAAAAAATCCGTTAAATTTTAAATTTAATTTTAAAAAAGCAAAAAATTCTCTAAAAAATTTAAAACTTTCTTTTCAAAAATAAAATTCATTTTCAAATCTAAAATTTCAAAAAAAAAACAATTTATGCTTTTAAAAAAATTTTTTTTTGAAGTTTTTAAAATACGGTAAAATAAGAACTTTTTTACAGAAATTGAAACCAGTGACCAAGTACCCGTGTTTGCAGATCGGTGTACTTAAGCGCATTTTTGGTGCCTAGATCAGAGTTTTTAACAATTACAGAAATATTAGATGCGTTTGTAAAACAGATTCATGTGATAAGATATACTGGTTAAAGTAAATTTCAAATGTATAGGAAATTTCATTTGTAAGATTTGTGAGAATTCGAATGAAATAATTGAAATTAAGTTGAAAGAAATAGCAGTCAATTAGGAATTTAACAGCTATTTTTTGTTTTGTTTACATTTTCATATAGAAATATATTTTATGAAAACTCGAGCAATGTAATTGCTGCTAATAATCCTAATCTATTAAAATTCTCGAAATCGTCTTTATAAATTTCGGTGATTTGAAAATAACGATCAAATTCAAAAATACGCGAAGTTGGCTACGCGCAGCTGAAAAATTTTTTTTGATCGCAGTCAACTTCGCGAAAAAATTTTGTTTACAAATTTTCAAAATGAAAAAGTAATTCGCAATTTCCCAGTCATATGACTAGTGACAGAAATATAAATAAGCGTCGCCGCACTAACTTTTTAGCACAAATCAAACACAACAAACCGGAAGTCGCTAGCTATCATAGTTTTCGAGATCTCAGAGGGACAGCCAGCCAGCCAGCCAGCCAGCCAAAGTGAATGTATAAGCTGCATTGTTGTTCCAAAAATGCGCTAAAAATTATTTTGAAAAATTCAAATTTTCTTTTCTCAAAAATAAAATTTACGTTGAAAAAATTCAAAAGCAATAATTTAAACTTTTATTTTATAACGGTTTTTTCATTTTTAAATTTTAAAAGTACGTTAAAATAAGAACTATTTTTTAAAAAAAAAAAATTTACGTCAAGGATAAAAATTTCAAAAAATCAATTTATACTTGAAAAAAAATTCCAATACCACACGTTAGTCTTATCATTCCATCACATTCAAACTCTATTTTACAAGAGATGTCGTGAGATATTTTTTCGGAAAAATCACACATACGAGAGTAAGTTTTCACCCATACGTGTACAAATACATTTTGCTATCTTCGAAATGGAAAAAAGGACCAAACATGCTGATGTGTGTGAAATATATGTGTAGATGTATTTGCTAAATTGTGGGTGGGATGGCTTGAAAAATGGGAAAATTTTGTGATTGTATGCGAGGATGGCTCATATGTGTCCATTGCGCAAATCACATCACACAGGCTACAGCTCAAAACTCAATTTTTCAATTCACTTTGCTTGGTATGTCATTGAACCCACACGACTGCTCTGATCGCCACGGTTTGTTTATTTTATCGATAATCGCCTCGTTGTCTAGCTTCAAAAAAAAAAAGAAATAAAAGCGAATACAATTGTGTTTATATTTGCAATGTGCATGTTGCAGTTTCATTAATTTCATTTTCTCTCTTTCTTTTATGTCGCGCTTCTTAGTCTTATTCGTATTGCTGACCAGTTGTTTTGTATGGAAATTAAATTTTATGTGGTTTTAAATATGCATTAATTGCCATTTCAATTTTAATTAACTTTAATTCTTTCGCGCTGTTTTTTATGTCTTTTTTTTCTGGGATATTCTTGAATGGTTTATGCTGACAATTTTTTAGATACTAAGAAGAAAGTTAGCTTCAAAGAGTTTTAAATTTTTTAACTTACAAATATTTTGATTGTTAGAAAAATATGTAAAAAAATTTTAGACCGGTTCAATAACAGAATTAATAAAAATGTATAAAAGTTAATAGCCAACAATTGTCATATTTAAAATTTCCACTTAACATTTATTTATGACATTATTCTTAAAAAGCAAGCAAATGACTCTATCTAGAAAACAAAGGATTCTTTGTCAATTCTACAAAACTAAAGTACAACAATCAATTTTCATAGATTATTTTCATCAGCTGTCACAATCTAAAAATAAATATTTCCTTCTTCTCTCATAATTATCCAAAAGATATTAAAAATGAGAAGAACAAAAACGATATTCATCACCTCATAGGAATTGTCGGTTCTAAGTAAGGCGTCGTGGCGACATAACATATATTAAAAGTTATTTTTATATTACAAAAATAATTCTTAACTTTGGCTAGATTGAGTGACTGTATATGAGGGGAGAGAATTGGACGCTAGAAAAACAAAAATTTTTAAGTGCGAGGAAATCTCACGGACATGATGATGAAGTGCATGCATCTTGACAATTTTATTCTAAGTCATAAATGCGATCATTTTTAAGTACATTATTCCCATTCTGTCTATCTTTGTCGTCGTCGTTGTTGCAGTGAAATGCACTGAACTGTACCCAATGATATAAAGAAAAAGAGAAGGAAAATATGGGCAAGAAGAAAAAGAAAAAAATTCAAACATGCTCACTGTCTGTGAAGCGACATAACAAATGTTTTCCAACTTTGCTTTGTCACACGATGAATTAAATAAATTAAAGATTTTTACTCGCCACTGCTGGTTGACTGGTTGATTTAAAACAGAATTTGAAATTGAAAGGGAAATTTAAATTTAGAAATTTATATTGTAGAATTTTTAAAAACATGAATTGTAGAAATTACAAAAAATTATTTTTTTACAATTTGTATATATCATACTTGTAAAATGTTAACAAGTACATTTAAATTGTAATTAAAATTGTAGAAAATAAAGAAAAAAATGTAAAAATATTTAAATATCGTAAAAATTTTACAAGTACATAAAAATTGTAATCATAGTAAACATTTTTTTTACAAAATGTAGACATTTTACAAGCAAAAATTAAAATCAATAATTTTTTACTTGCATTTAGTTTCACAATTAAAATGACAAAAAAAAGTTTTCAAAAATTACTTAGGTAGTGATTGTAAAAATATTATTTTTTACTGGACTCGATCATACAATGTTTCGATTTCAAATCTTACTTAGGTACTTGACTATTAAGAAACGACAAAAAATTACTTAAAAAGCAATTTTCCAGTTTTTTCTTGTAAAATGCACGATAAACTTGATATCAAAAAAATTTCCATTTCCAACTTTTATTTCTCTAACATTTTATTAATAAAAATTAAATAATCAAAAAAATCTCCATAGAAATGAGACATACATAATAAAGCAGATCCCATAAATTATGAATGTGCATGAGAATCTCAACATAAAAACGAGAATTCTTGGCGAGCGATCCATAAATCATGACAGAAATTGTGTTTAAAAGGACACTGATAGCTTCCCATATTGCACCACACATTTTTTATTGCTGTTATGCTGTGCATTCAGACTATAATCTTTTTACTGCTGGAGATGTTCCAACATTTACTCTCACAGTGTGTCTTTCTCACATGGCTGCTATACAATAAGTTCTCGTTATATTTTGTGCTCGTTCTATGCACATATTATGAAATTATTTCAATTCTCAATGTCCATTCATTATTATACCAGAGTATACAAGTAATAATATTCACCAAGTGAAGTCAATTGCATCGCTTTGTTGGTTTGTCTCTTTTTTTCATCATCGTCGTCGTCGTATGGGTTTATTTATTGTTTTAATGACTTGTTTATTTTAAGCAGAAATTTGAAAATAAAATTACAAAAAAAAACTTCACTCTCTCTTCTTTTCTGCTTCATTTTATGCGTTTTTAATTAAGCGGATAAAGAAAAATTTTGTACAGCTGTGAGAGTACAGTTGGTGGCTTGCAAATTTTTTTAAAGAAATTCATATTTAAATTAAAACTTAAATATTTTTAAAAAAATTTTTTCCAGTATTTTTTAAATTTAAAGATTTTAATTTTAACGTTTTATTTTGGATTTTGAAATTTTTTAAAAAAATGCAAAACATTTAAAATTTAATTTTGATTTAAATTTATCAGATGTTGTTTTTTAAATTTTGCAAATTTTAAAATTTAACGTATTTTTTATGTTCAAAATTCAAAAAGCTGTAAAATTGGAAAATTCCTTTCTTTTATAAAATTGAATCAAAATTTTTTTGATTTCAAAATCAGAATTATAGTTTCAAATTTATAATTTTTAGCTTCTTTAAAGTTTAAAGTTCAATTTTGCAATCTTCAAAAATCGAAAAATCCGTTAAATTTTAAATTTTTTATATTTTTAATAAATTCATCAAACATTTCTCACTGTGATTCATTATACAACATTTTAAAATGTATATCATTGCCAATCTTTTCCTCCTCTTTTTTTGTTTTTCTTCCAATTCCAACATTCTTATGCACATACAAACCCAAGTTCATGTGTGCAATATTGTGTTTATGCAAATTTTCGATTTTTATGGTGCACATCTTACATTTATATATAAGACTTTACAGTGTGTTATGACTCTTTGCACATGCAGTGAAATTCTATTTCAGAGAGAAAAGAAAAGAAAGGGTCACTCAACGGAAACTGCATGCATGTGCAATAAAAATCGCTTCTGCTGATGCTGCTATTGCTTTGGAAGATTTAATGCACATGAAAAAAATTTATTTTTGGAAGAATTTTTGTTTTAGCTTGAATTTCTAAAAATATCTGAAATTAAAATTTAGAATTTAACGTATTTTTCAACTTTAAGTTTTTTAAATTTCAAAAATACGTTAAAAATCTAAATTTGAAAATTTTATAAAATAATAAAAATGCGTCTTAAATAGCACAAATTTCATAAAAGTTATTTTATTTCTAAAAGTTCCTTGACATTGCACAATGAAAAGAACATTCTAAAAATAAGTCAAAAATCTTTGTTTCCCGAAACAACGAAAATGAAACTAAAAGCATCAAAGAGAGTCGACTCTTTTCTGCATATTTCATCACTTGCATTAATGATCTTCTCTTAGTTTTATTTATTTGCTACGTTGTATTTTGTTTGGAATTTCACATTTACGTAATTTCAATTTTTTTTTTTTATTTTTCGAAAGTTTTTCTCAATTCAAAGCCAATCCCAAAAAGTACAAGCGAAATAAAATTTTTTCATGTTTCAATCATGTCAACATAGTCTAACAGAAATAACAAAAAGAAAAGAAAGATGATTTCGTGGAATCTGGCCTCATCGTCTATTAAAAATATTATTTTGAAATCTTGTTTTATCTGCATGTGCTGCACACATGTCACGCAGACAGAAAGAAAAATTTAAAAGAATTTTTTGTTCTTCATATGGAGTGAGTGAATGGACATGAGGTTAAAATCATAAATTTCGCTTGTCTTTTCTTTCTTAATGAGATCTGTGGCCGACTCTTTTTTCTGACTTACATCACTTTAAATGAAACTCGAGAAACTGCCGAATCGATTAATGACTGTCTGTCTTTTATCTTATGCATGCTCTCATATCTAAGGATAGTTTATGTCCACTTGAAATGAAAAATATGAGGGAGGGAAAAAGAAGTCTTGAGTGAAGATATCCTTCAACATCATGCATGTTTTGCTACTTACATTTTTTTTTCAAAAATAGACTTGAGTGCAAATGACATTTACAACCCTTCTTATTTATATTTTTAACTCATACATCCGTTGTTTTTTTTTTGTAAATTAAAATTGTCTTTCTAACATAAGGAAAATTATTTTAAATTTAGTAATTATAATAAAATATTTTCTAAAAAATAAATTACAAGAAAATCAGATGCAAAAAATAGTCTTTTGATTTTTCAAGTCACATATTTGTTAATTTTCAAGATTTGAATTTAAAACTTCATTGATTTTGTCGAATTTTAAATTTCTGATTTCTACTAAATTTTGTTTTTCTTTAATATAAGCAGAAATCAAAAAATTTCAATGAATGACAAATTAATTTCAAAAGAAATCATTAAATTATTCTTATTTTATTTCCAATATGAAAAAAGAGAAAGAAAGACAAGTAAAAAAAACATAAGTGCGTAAAATTAACTGCACTCCTTTAGTATACATGTGCCTCCAATTGCCGTTCACACCTGCTTAAAACAACAAACAAATAAACCAAAACTAAAAAAATTGAATAATGCATTTAAATAAATTCAAGCAAAATAAAAACACCGACAGAGGAGACTTTGCGATTTATTTGAATTTGAGCGACAATTGAAGCAAAAAGCAACAAAATGCCTTGCATTAATTTAAGTGCAATTATTTATTTATACAATTGCATAAAAAAATCGCGAATTAAAATCAAAAGTAGATGAAAATTTTGCCGACAATTTTGAATTTATTGATTTAAAGTTGATTTCAAAGATGCCGAAAAGTGCCCTTTTTAGCAAAAGAAATTTTTTGTTTTCGATCTGAATGTCAAAATAACTCTCCAGTGCGATTATTTAGCGCTTTGTTATCCATTAATTATTTGTCATATGTGCATGTTTTATGCGAAGAAAGCGAGAAGGCGAAAAAGAAGGTGAAAAGAAAAAGATTAAATCGACCATGGATAGAAAATGTGTAAGAAATGAATGTGAATGTGAGTATTTTTCCTCGAATTGTTAGTTTTTTGCTAGGTTTGGAATTTAACAAATTTTTTATAACTTCAAAAATAACAATCAAAGTTATTTTCAAAATTTTTTGAAATTTTAAATTTGCTCAGTTTAGATGTATGTTGCTCAATTTATATTACTTGCTAAAATTATATTTTTTTCAAATTTTTCCTTTGTTTAATATTTTTTTGTAATATTTAGTTAACATCAACATTTTAGTATTTCAAATATTAAGAAACGTTAAATTAAGAAATTTCTAAATTTAAGATTAAATTAGAAATTCCGATTTTTTTAAAAATTTCCTATTTGAAAAACTTTAAAATTTAGAATTTTCAACAATAAGTTTGAAAAATTTTACCGGTTATTTTAAATTTAAAATATTTTTGATCGTTATTTCAAAAATTCAAAAATATTTTATTTTTAAAATGTTCAAAACATAAACAATTTCCAATCTCTGATACAATAAGTACTAAATAAATGCGACTATTTACATTTTTTCACCCAGCGGCTAAAAGCAAGAACAGCATTATTAATATGCTTAAATGTCCCGCATCATTAATTGCTCTCTTTCAATTGCACTAATTTATCATGCACATTGATGCAATTTAATTTTCTCTTGCTTACTGCAATAACAAACATGCAACTTTATTTTGTATAAAGCGGGCAGGTAAAGAAATTCCATGATGATTTTTTTAGTTTCGAGCATAGAAATCCAATAAAAATATCGAATTAATTGCAAAAGAGAATCTTAAGCTACTTCCATTAAGTCCACATCACGCCTAAGGGCAATATATTCACATAGATGAAAAAAAAAATCATATTTCCTCTTTTTCTATGCTTTTTAATCCCAGGCAATTGTCACAACATAAGATTTTTTTATGAACTTTACTACAATGGACAATGCATAACATAGCATGCATTTTATTGTTGTTTTTGTAGGTGCTCTTAGTTTTTGTTAAAGATTATCACATTGCTATTACGCAGTCTGCGAAAAAGGAAATCTTAAAAAGAATGAGAAAGAAAAAAGTATCAAAAGTGCAAGGCAAAAGAAGAGAAAAAAAGATTTTGTTCACGAGATTAGATTTTTTCGCATGTATTACATTATATTGTATGACATTTATTTTGTAAACATAAGGACTTGAATGCTACCGAAATATAAATAAAATTCTATGGGAATTTTTGCTAAAAAATAGTGCAGAATAGAATGAATATAATTAGATTAAAGATAGACCTACATCAAGCACTATTCAATTTTTTATCAATTTTCAAAAATCACTTTTCTCATGATTTAAACGAAAAATTTTAAATTTTTTGTAAATCTTATCAAATGTCAAAATATTGATGAGTAAAAAAAATAGTGAAATTTGATATGAAACGTCTGGTAAAAGCTGATGATTTCTAGTTGCTTTGTATATCAATAAACTTCTGCTCATTTTTTGCATGAATTTGACAAAGCAAAAAGAAATTTACAGTTTATTGGATTAAATAAATTTTTGAGAAATGAAAGATTTGATTTGAAGATAAATTTGAGAATGATCTATGTATGAATTTTAAATTGAAATATTTTTCTGTATATTGTATTGATCATTATTGTCATGAGACAAACTACAAAGAAATTTAAACTACTATATTTCTAACTATGTATCTATCTTTGGAAGAGCTTTCATTTTAGGTCTTAATTTTTAGGTTCTACAATTTTAAGATCAAAACAGAAAAACCAAGATCACAAATTTAAGATCAAGATCAAATTCTAGTTCAATTTTTTTATTTTTTTTAAATATCGTTTTTTGGTATCTTTATAAAATGTCAAAAATAGACCTTTTGAATCTTTGATCTTCAACAAGCAACATACGCCTTCAATTGATATTTCAAAAATATCCAATTAATTTTTCCTTTCAACTCTTTTTCTTCATTCATTTTTCCAATCTCTACTCAATTTTTTGCTTAATGCAATCTCAAAAGGTGTAAATCAAATAAAAATAATATTCAACAGTAGCATAAGCATATGAGAAAAGAAATGTCACAAATGATGAATTTTTAATTGAACAACTTCATTCTCTCTTATGTTGTCGTTATTAAATTAATCTGCAGAAATGCATCTCAATAAAAAAAGAAGTCGCGAAGAATGAAATGGAAAGAAAAAGTGTAAAAGGTATGAGATGGATAGGTGAATGAATGAAGTTAGCTTTGTGTAGTGTGAAGAAGAGTTTTCAAAAAAGTTAAAAATTTTAAAATACTTTTTGAAATTATTGAAATATTTCAATTTAACGGTTTTTAAAAATTTGAACTTCGAAATCAAAATTTCATTTTGTCTAGAAAGATTTGAAAAGAAAAACTGAAAGTTATTCAAAAAAAAAAGTCTTTGTAAACAATATTAAATTTTTAATTTTCTTAAATAACGGTTTTGAAAAATTCAAATTCTATTTGAAGCAAATTTCACATTTTTTCTTTGAAAATATGATATTAATGGCTTAAGCATTCAGCTACCAACTTGAAAGATGTAAAAAAGAGTTCGCAACAATTTGCAAAGTCGTTCGCATGGCGTATCTAATTCTAATCGAAAAAAAAAACTAATCTGAAAGTCTGTGATTATGAAAACAGAAAAAGTTACAGTGAATTCATATTAAGGGCTCTCTATCATCTTTTGTCTATAACTGTGAATTTATTTATTCTTATTTTTGATGAAGGAAAATAATTGTGAACTATGTTGTTGCCCACATACATTTAGTTGTTGCGCTATTATTAAGTAGAATGCGGATTTGTGTGATGTTATGTTTCACATTTAGGAACGTTACTCGACATTTTAACATCACTCGTTTCTCCTTCTAGTCATTGTTTTTATGCCCATGGATGAGACTTTCAAACGACGTGATGTTTCTTGCGAACAGCAGCCCCACCTTTCTAGTGATCTTTCGCGTTCAAAATCTCTCGAGTAATTCTTTCTCTTCTTTTAATATCATTTGAAACTCGTCTTCTTCTTTTGTCAATTGATTGACTCATTCAATTATAAAATAGACTATCCTTCATCATATGCACTCACACACACCAAATTGTCATCAAATAATGCAATTTCTTTCTTTTCTTTTAAAGGTGCTGCACATTAATATCAAAAACAGTTCAACAATAAAGAGGAAATTATTTATACTTATATATAAGTGAGTATGCACTTAAAGGAAGAAGAAAATTACTGATAGAAATTAAAGATTGAATCAATTGTTCAAAAAAAAAATAAGAAAGATTTACAAGCGTGGGAGCAATAGATGATGATGATGATTATATGAGAAAGGAAGAGAAAATGAAGTAAGAATTTGCTACTAAAAGAAAAATTGGCAATAATTAATTAAAGATTGATATTGAAGATTATTAAAAATGATCAATTTTCTGTTAATAAAATTTGAATTTTAAATTTATTGATAAATGTCAAGTTGTAGTCAAGTCATTTAAGTCAAGTTGACTTGAGATTTTAGTATGGTTCGGCACTTGCACGTGGACAGTCAAGTGTCGACGTCGGCAATTGTCAAGTAGTAATTCAAGTTGATTTACTCAAAAATTTCTCTAGTTTATTCAGATGAAAACTAATTTCGTCCAAATTTGACAAATTAATATGAAAATCAATGGTTCTTCTGTTTACTTAAGTTTTGACCAAATTACATTTTTCCTGAATAAACTAGAGACATTTTTGAGTAAATCAACTTGAATTGCTACTTGACAATTGTCGACGTCGACACTTGACTGTCCACGTGCAAGTGCCGAACCCTAGATTTTACTGACTATTAAAGAAATTGCTTATAATGAAGCACAGGATTGATCAAAAGACATGAAATTCATACCAAAAGATTTAACTTAAATACCTGAATTAATGATAGCACATTTACAGTACTAGAGTTTTAAAATTTCTTTTAAAAAAATTTAATTGCTCAAGTTGTTGAGTTCAATTTTTTATTGGTGACAAAAATTTGACATTTAAAAAATGACATCAATTTTTTCAAAAAAAATTATGTCCATTAATGAATTAAACCACAATCTTTATGAATCAATTTAAAGAATAAAAAAATAATTTTTCTGAATGAAAAAAAAATGTTCATACAAGCAAGTATCCATGAAGTCATAGCAAAATAACAGTAATTATTCAGCTAAATTGCGTCCCACAATTGACTCACAATAACAACAATTATAATATACTAAACTACATATTTTTTTCAGCACAGTACAGACAAAAAAAGAAGATAAATAAAAGAATTTTTGTTTAGTGAGCACAAACAGGGTAACTTAACCTCTCTTTTATATTATGTTATAGAGTGAAAGAATAGAGTCATTATAAACGCCAACGATGTTTAGACACAAGCGAGCAAGCAAACTTTAAACAACAAAAAAATTCGTACATTATAATTATGTCCAAACTATTTCAGGCTCTTTCTTTGGCTCTCTTTCTTTGTGCAAGTTTGTAAAAAAATGAAAATTAAATTAAAGCAACAATGAATGGAGAGAAGAAGATGAAGAAGAAGTAACAAAAGAAAGAAATGAATGAATGAAAAAAAAAACACAAGAAGACAAGCAACAACTATCCATTTATGTACACACAAACAATACGTGACAATAAATCATTTTTAATAACTCACACATGTCTCGTCCATCCATCTATCTATCTATCGTCATATTATAATATTCATAAGTACAAGGAGTGTCGAATTTCCATAAAGATATTGAAATTATTTTTCGTGCCTTCAGATTAGTCGCTCACTCACTGAGATTTCAAAACTTCAATTGAACTGAAAATAAAAAAAATTATTCATGAGATGCTCTCGGTGGACATGACAGCACATCCCAGATATATATCGTACAATAACAACAAAATAAAAAAATTTATAACGAAAAGGTCAAGAAATTGAATAAAAAAAAGAGATATCATGACTATGCTTTATATTTCTATCTTTTTTCTAGTGCAGTCCATTATTGTGACAGAGTAAGCACAACATTTATAAGATATTCGTCAATGAATATGGAACATATGATGATGATCATGATGATCATGATAATTAAATGAAGAAAAAGAAAATAATTTTTTAAGAATATGAAACTAGATTAAAAATCTTAGAAATTAAATTTTTGAATTTTAAAAATTCGTTAAAATAAAATTTTTAAATGTTAAAAATAAAAATTTAAAATAATAAAAACACAGATTTTTTTTTAAAATTTTAGGAAGATATAAAAAACATTTTTTTTTGAAATTTTAAACTTCCTTTAAAAATAAAAAAAATTCAAATTTGAAAAATTCGTTAAAAGTGAAACTTAAAATTTTGATAATCATCAAGATTTTCTTTAATTCATCAAGGAAATTAAAATTTTTAAAGATTTAAAACGTTATTCTACAAAAAATCGCTTAAAATTACTTTGTTTTCATGCCAAGAAAACTTCGGTAAAATAATTTTTTATAAAAGTTATTGATTGCTATTAATAAAAAAAAATTGTTCGTTTAAGTTTCTAAACCTTAATTTAAACCAATCAATTGTCATAAGAGGAAAGATTGAGATTCCCATCAAAGCATCAATATTATATTAAACTAACTGAAGTTCAGTAACAACAATAACAATTGAGATGAAGAAGAAGTAAGTAAAGTAAGTATCGTCAAACTATCCCATTCTGTCTTTTCATTCTTGCAAGCGGAGATTTTTCTCTTCTTCTTCGTTTATTAAATCAAAATGCACAGTCCTTTGAGATTTGTTCATCTCTTTTGTACAAAGCAATTTTTATCTGATTCTAATCTTCATCTGTTTTCTTTTCTTTTTATCTTCTTTTCACGTCCATTTGCCCATCCCAATTGTTTCTCTCTTTTATTCACAAATGTAAGATTATGAAAAAATTATTTTTATTATTGAATAATTCGATATATTTATATTTTTAACAATTGTTGATTGATACACCCATATTGTGCTTTATAGCATTAAATTTATTTTAAATAAATGTTTTTTTATAACAATCATATTACTCATATTGTCCTCATTTTTTAATTTTGTTTAATTTTGCCAAAAAAATTGTGTTTGACATTGAAAAATTTTTAAATTTTAAATGAGATCTTTTCAAAAATTTAATTTAAAATTTCTTTATTTATTTCTAAAATTCTAAATCAATTTACAAATTTTAAAAGCAGAAATTTTAATTAAAAGTTTTGCAACATGCAACCATAAACATAAGTTTGCTTCACAATCGGAAATTGGCTAAAAAAATTTATTTCAAATTTAAGTCAAAATTAAATAAATTTTTTTTGTACTATTCATGAATTTTTTAGGATTTAACAGTTGATGCTTGCTCATTTTTTGACAAGTTGCATGTAATTCATGTTGATTTATTCAAAAACGCTTTTAAATTGTTTAGATATTTCAAATTTCTTTTTCTGGTGAATTCTCATCTGTTTTTATATCCGAATTGCAAACGTCTTGCTCGATTTTTTTTATTGTTTTCAATACAGCATCTCTATTATCTGCATTACCAAGTGAAGTGCAAGTATTTCCAAAAAGATGCAATGTTCTTAATTTTTTTAGATGAATAAAAGCATTTTTATCAATGTCTTGAATTTTATTAAAATCAAGTCGAATAACTTCCAAATCTTGATTGTGAATAAATAAATTTTCAGGAATACTTTCGATATGATTGCCAATAAGATACAAAACTTTGAGTTTCGTGAATGGTTTTAGGTCTTCACTTGTGACGTGAGTTAAATTTACCATATAAATACCAATTGCAATAAGATTTGGAAAAACATTTTCGATATTTGATGGGAAATTAGTCATGTTTGTTGCTCCACCTATACTTATTCCTTCAACTTGATCATTGCTGCTGAATCCATTCAAATGTTGTCCAATTGAACCATCAATTTTGACTTTCAATTTATTTGAAAAAATATCAGAATTTTTCACAGAACAGTAATAAATTTTTTTACTCCAAAAAGCCCATGTATTTTTATTATATTCACAATCAATTGTTTCTGTTTGAACATAAATTTTTATTGCACTCATAAATAAAATGATGATAAAGAAATTCACACTAAAAACAAATAAATAAGATCAAATTAAAATTATAAAAATAAAAAATAAAACTCACAACATTTTCATTTTTAGTTCTTTACTCTTGACCATTTCAAAAGCAATTGAAAGACCGTCAATTGGTAGCAGTTAAAAATAATTTCAAAATCGTTGATAAAAATGAAATTGTCGGAATTCCACGCCAGTTTTTTCAAGTTAATTCATGATAAAAAAAATTATTTGCATATTTAAATTCACAGACGATAATGACAGAAATTATTTTAATTACAAAGTTCAAAAAATTTTTCATACAGATGTTGCTTGTAATTGACATTCTAACAAAACCAATCGTTTGTCATTTGATGATTTAATGTCCAAAAATGTCTAAATTTTGGCAAACCTTTGGGTCAAAATGGCTCAAAAATAGCTATTAGAATTTTTTGATTTTCTTATGACTTTCAAAGGCTTTTTGATGAAAAAAACTTTTGACCCATATCTACCCAAAGTGTGCACAACTGAATTTCATTTTATTTTTACTTGACATAAGTATTTTACTTGACTTGGTCTAACTGATTGATTTTTTACTTGACACTGATGCTTGATTTAATCAATTGGAAAAGTAGGAGCTACTTTTGTAGTTTTTACCTACTTTTAACACTTGATATGACCTATAAGTCTACCTTGCAGGTAAGACGTTCTTAAAAGATTCACCTACGTTCCAAATCTGCTTGATTTGATATTCTTACTTGACTATGGTATTTTGTCTAATACTTTAAACTTGACTTGCAAATCTTTTGGTCATTATTAAAGAATGATAAGAATTTGACAAAAAATGAATTAGACTGATATTATTAAAAAGCAAGACATTAAAGGTAAATAAATAGATAAAATTTATCATCAAAATAGTTGATGTTTTAAGAACTAAATGACAATTTTTTATTAAATACAATAAGAAAAGAAACATTAAAACCTCATTTACTAAATTTTTTAACGTATATAAAAAATTAATCAATTAAAAAATTTCATCATCAATTTATCGCGACCACCAGCCAGTTAGTCTTCTCAATAGTAAATTTCATCTTTCAACAATTCATTGAAAATCATCAACCAAAGCGAATGTTTTTTTTCAAAAGTCCAAGGTAGAAAGAGAGAAAAAGAAGAAAAAGAAGAGTTTCTAGCAATACCCATGTATTAATTTGTAAATTATTTACCTCTGATCTGTTGTTAATGATAAGAAAATTAAATTATAAATCATTACTTTTTTTTGAAAAAAAAAATGCAAAGTGAAAATGAGCATAAGAAAGAAAGAGAAGGAGGAAGATAAGTTAACGAGGTACAAACCTTTTTTTGGTAATGAGTATTAAGCAGCAAGTCATGTCATGTATTGAAACTATATAATTCCGTGAGTGATTGTCGCATTGTTGCTGTTTAATCTCTATTGGAATTTTAATCATAAAAGAACATGCAAAATCTGTGAATTGGCTCAAATTCGATTATTGTCTTAAAAGAGTTTTGTTCAATTGTATTGATGCTCTATTACTACTTAACATCATGCAAAAAAGGTCAGGTCGGGCCATGAAGCAAAGCAAAAGAGAGAAATGATATATTTCAGACAATTGTACACATCGAGAGATGATCAGATGTCAAAGAGTCATCAATCATAACTTTTTTTCTTCTCTCATGACTTTTTGTTCAATTTTCGAACAAAATAACTTTTTTTGCTGCCTGCCTGCGTGTGACGATGACCAATGATTGTACAATTTTCTTTCATTTCTTGTTAACTTCCAAGTGAGGCTTTTGATCTTGATATGAATTTTTTTTTCTTGTTTAGAAAATTTCTTGGTGTGGAAGTTTGGACGAAATCTGAAAATTGAATTTATTATGAAGAAAAATGTTTGGACACTAAATTTGTTTTTATGAAATTCAGAAAGCAAATAATTAATTTTTTGATTGCAATCAAGTAATTTTTGTTTGAATTAATTGTTAGAATTTTTTCATCTTTAAACTGCTAGCAAAAATAATTTAATTTTTCATTCAAATTGAATTTTTGCAATCTAAATTATTAAAATTTAATAATAAGAAAAAGAATCAGAAAATAATAAAGATTCAATTCTTGAATGTTAAATTATCTCGAAAGTGTTTGCAGATTTTTTTGCAAAACTTGATTATGTAGCTAAATTATAGACATTTATTCTATTTTTGCTCTTGATTTATTCAATTTTTGAAATATGAATTGCCCTAATAAAAATTTTCGTTTCTGAATATTCAAGTAATTTTTTAAAAAATTAAAAAATTTATAATTCATTTTGCTTAAGTTTTGTAAGATTTGAAATGAAAAATTTAATTGAGTAGAGAATTTTAAGATTCGATTCTTAAATGTTATAAATTATTATTTCGTATTGATGATTGAATTTTTTTTGCTAAAATATTTTTTTTTCATTTCAAAAACCATAGCGTCATAGCTTTGTATAAATGGCCATCATCTATTTCATAATGTAATAATAATAAATAATATTAATAAAATTAAACGTAACGATATTTATCGTATATTGATCGAGTCAGTCATCGCAATACAAAGAAAACAGAATGAATGAGTGAGAAAAAAAGAAATAATATTTTTACTGGTCTCAACTGGATGAATCGGCAATTTTTTCAATATGCTCGGTTTTTTCAGTAAAATCGTCATCATAATCATTTTTAAGTCCGAATGTTAGAATTCAATTGTGAAATTTTTGTATCTGAAACTAACTTTTATAAATTATTTGCACAAAATGTTATTCGGCAATGCTGTTTGACAACCAATTTTAACGCTCTATGCTGTTGGACACATTTTTATGCATTGCTTTCTTTTTGGTTGAGAATGATTAATTGATTGAACTACAGTCAGCTAAAATAGTTTGAGTTAGTTACGAAATTTCTTATTTCATTTTTTGCGACAAATCTTGGACCGAATCAAATTTTGGAGAAATTCTCTTATTTAATTTTTAACTCTTACCTGCTATTGCACACCCAAAAAAATAAAATAAAATCATGTTATGAATCACATTATAAAGTGTAAGTTGCAAGTAGGTCAAGGGATTACCTTCTTTCTATTTCTTCTTTTTTGAATGACCTGAAATGCATAAATCCCCATGAGATGCAAACAAACTAATGAGATAAAGAAAAGAAATTTCATGTTCAACATAGACTGAATGTCTGACATACTGAGAAATTTCTTCTTTTTTTTCTTACTTAAATTTCAATTGTTGCCTTTTATTATCCAATTTTTGAAAATAAAAATAACTAGAAATGACCACTTGAGTTTGTTTTGTAAAAAATTTAGGGGGTCAGAAAATTTTTTTTATAATTTGGGGGTCTAAAAAATTTTCTTAAATAAAAGAAATTAGAGCACTAATTTTTTTTCAATTTTTGTCAAAATTGATAATTTTAAAATTTAAATTAGTTTGATTTTCTTCTGTTTTATTATTTTTAAAGGGGTTTTAAATAAAATAAGACCCTAAAATTTTTTTTTAATTTTTAAAATTCCAAATTTAAATTTTGACAGTTCTAAAATTTGAATTTTTAATATTTTTGATTTTTCTTCAGTCCTATTGACCATCCCTTTGAAATGCTAAAAAATGATCGATCACTGATTGAATAGCATTGCATGATTGATCTTCATGATAAAGCATTAAGTACAAGGAGCACATAAGAGGTTCTTTTTACACGTGAAGTGCTACTTGAACGAAAACATTGAAACTTCTAATTTTTTTTTCTTCTTTATTCGGTTTATTTCATAGAAAAAGAAAGATTTCAATCAAGAGATTAAGAATAAAAAATTTTCTCATAGCGTTGACATGATATTTATGCATTATTTTAGAGTCCTTCTAATTTCACATCCTGTGCTCGAGGGGAGATTTCTATTCAATAGTTTTTTTTCTCCCACACACACGAGAATTTTTCGCTGCTTTCTTTTCAAATTTCTATTGAATAAAAAAAATGTAGTAGTGAAAGAGAAAGAATAAGAGGAAAAGGAAGCAGACCTACTCAAATGACAATTTCTCTTCTATCACATACATGACACATATAGTTTTTTTGATGATGCACTCACATGCATTTTTTAGTAGCGACATTTTCTATTCATTCATGCAAATACGTAATTAGCTATGGAGATCCTTTTCATCCATTTCTTTCTCTTCCTTTTCAACAGCCAACAACATTGCATTCATAAAATGCATTCTTTCATGATGAATTACTTTCTTTCATTAAAGACATTCTTTTGGGCATGACATATTTCATTTATAAAAAAGAAAAAAAATCAATAAAAAAGTTTCATGATGTTATTTAGTTAAGGTAGGCAAGATTTTAACAGTCAATGAAAAATTTAATTTTTTTGAAGATTTCTGTTTACTCTTGCGAAGTATATAATTTATATGAAATCAACTGAAAATTTAAAAACATTTTTTTATACCTAAATTTGTATAACTTGACTTGACTTAAGTATGTAAAGACTACTTATAGACATAGATAGAATGATTTTTATAGTAATTTTTATTTTAATTTATAGAAAAGTTTAAAAAACAAAAGAATGAAAAATTTGACATGGAAGTAATTTTGACCACAATCAATTAAAATATTTATATAATTTTTTAATCTTTTCATGAATTTAACTAGAGAAAACTGGAGTTGAATTCCGGCAATTTTTCATCAAAAATTATTTTTACCGCGGTTAAACATTTGATGGTCTTTCAATTGCTTCTGAAATAGTCAAGAGAAAAGATCTAAAAATGAAATTTTTGTGAGTTTAAAATTTATGTTTTATAATTTAAATTTGATCTTATTTATTCTTCTTTAGTGTGAATTTTTTTATTACGATTTTAATTATGAGTGCAGTTCAGATTTATGTTGAAGCAGAAACAATTGATTGTCATTATGATAAACTTACATGGGTATATATGCCTAAACCAATTTACTACTGCAATGTAAAAAACCGTGATATTTTCTCAAATGGATTGAAAGTTAAAATTGATGGTGCATCTGGAAAACATTGGAGTGGTTTTAGCGGCAATAATCAAGTTGAAGGAATAAGTATAGTTTGGGCATCAAATATGAAATATTTCCCATCAAATATCGAAAATGTTTTCACAAATTTGATTTTAATCCAAATTTCTAATTCAAAATTGATTCACATCACAAGTGAAGACCTAAAACCATTTCCGAAACTCAAATTTTTGTCTTTTCTTGGAAATCTTATTGAGTTCATTCCTGAAAATTTGTTTATTCACAATCAGGATTTAGAAGTTATTGGACTTGATTTTAATAAAATCCAACACATTGACAAAAAAGCGTTCAATAAATTAAATAAATTAAAAGTTTTGGATCTTCTTAACAATGTTTGCACTTCAGTTGGTAATGCAGACACTAGAAATGATGTCTTGATAACAATTAAACAAATTGAACGTGGTGCTTGTCAATCAGATAAGTATGCAACAAGAACTGAGAATTAAGAAGAAAATTAAGAATCAAAAAATCAATTGAATGCAAAAGATAATCAAATAAACAAAAAAGAATCAGAAACAGAAAATTTAAAAAAAATATGGAAGCAAAAGTTTACAAATGCACAAACATTCAAAATTTGACTAGACTTACTGCCCAGTGAGAAATTTTTTTTTAGACGGAGTCCGAAAACTAGACAAATATTAGAAAATCCGGAAAATATTAGATTTTTTGTATGAAAAATTAGTCGGATAGTCCGGCGGTCGGACTGTATTTAGTCCGGATAAGGGGAAATATTAGAAATATCCGGACTAAAATATCACTGGGTGATCTGCAATGAGAAAATTTATTCTGTACAATTAGTATTACTTATTTTCACCGCCTTTCTACATTTTATGATATAAAATTGCCTAAAATAACAAGACCTTAAAAATTACTATCGCATACTGTTTGCATATCAATTTAAAAATATCCACAAAAATATTTTATTTTCTAAATTCAAAACTTCTAAAGATATTTTAAAATTACAATTTATGTTTTTAAAACAGTCAGACATATAAAATATTATTATTACAAAATTCTTCAATAACAGACAAAAGTAAGCAATTTTTCAATCACGCCTTATTAAAGATTACCACTCTTGCCATTCACTTATTAAAAAAATTACAAAAGAAATTAACATCGATCAATTCACCGACACTCTTTTTAAAAAAAGTTGGCATTGGGGGTCTGTAGGAGATATATTGAATTGAATATTGGTATGTTGTATTGAAAATATTGAATAATTGACAGCGCATCAATAGAGTAACCGATACAGACGGACGATAGAAAGAGAGAGAGAAAGAGAAGTTATTATCCAGTGAATGAGTCTGTTGACCAAAAATCCAATTTACTGCTGCTGCTGCTTCTCCGCATAATGACGTGCTGTGTCTTTCATTTCGTTGCGCTAGAGAAGACTTCTGCAAAAGACTACAACGACGCAGAAAAAGAAGAAAAATATTAAAATTGATGTCATTTAATCGGTACACACCGCGCGCGATAGTTCCACATCATAAACATAAAAAAGAAAAAAAGACGTAGAGCAAAGAGAGATGTTTATGCTATTATTTCCGCTTCTTAGGAGATTTATGACAATTTTTCTACACTTCGTGCTGTACGCGACTTTAGAGGTTCACTTATTACCGCAAGCAATAGAACAGCAATTTTCTTGTGTCTTTTTTCTGCATGTCTCATCATCATCCTCTCTTCTTTTTTTTTCTTCTTCTGTGTTGTCTTTATAGTAAAATTAGTAATTTGCGGCAAATAATAAAATAGTAGCACTATAAATGTAGAAAGATATTATCAGCAGTAGTGCTAGAAACAACAGCAGCACCATTATTAAATGGAGTAGCAAAAGAAAAATATAAATGCGAATTCTAATGGACTTCAATGTTGTGTCAATATCAAGTGTGTCGCATTGTAACAAAAGTTTTCTAACTTGAATTTATGAAATTTATGATTTAACGGTTTTTTAATTTAAATCTTTGGTCTTAATCTTAAAATTGATCTTGATCTTAGGATAGAATTTTTAAATGATGACCTTAATTTTTAGACATGATAAAATTTGATCGAATATTGTTATGAAATTTTAGAAAATATTTCTATATGGAATAAAAATTATAATTTTTTGTTTGAATTTTATCTTAAATTTATTTGAACTTGATCTAATGTTTGATCTTAATCTCAAAAATGATCTTAATTTTTACAACTTTTAATTTGGCCTTGAATTTTTAAGTTGACAAATTTTTCATTTAAATTCTAACGAAATCCCTTGAAATTTCATTTATATCCATTTCTCTGTCATTTCAATATCAAGAGTGTCACATCGTGAGAAGAGAAATGCGTGTAATCTATTGACATTGGTTTCTATTGGCCATTAATCATGTTATCGGTAAGAAATCAATTGTCGGAAATTTCTCTTTCAGTTGTGACCACGAAAACGGCCTAATAGCACGTCCGACTTGCTGCTGCTGTTTGTTGCCTGTTTGCCTGCGAGGTAAAATTTTGCGTGAAAAATTTCTTATGTTCGTTTGTTGTGGATTTTTAATCCAATTTTTTCTGGATAGATGAAAAGAAAAAGGAAATAATGAATCTAATCCAATTTCTTATTTCTTTGCCTTAAAAGATTTTTTTCCTATTTTTAGAGCCGGACACGATGTATAGAAATTTTTTTATATATTTATACAGAAGGTTCTTTGTAATAAATTTATCGTGCACATAAAAGCCAAATTCTGCAAATAATAAAAAAAGAAAATAAAAAAGCTGCAGTGTAATGCAATGGAATGCCTTTGAGCCTTTTTATTGCTTTTCAACATGAAACTAAAAAATGGATTTCTTATGAACCGAAGGATAACTCGAGGGTAAAATAAATTTCTCAATTATTATCGATTTTTTTAATTGCTTCATTTTTTCTGTGCTGGAAATTACAAAACGATGAAGAGACTGACATGTCATGACTGGTATACAATTTGTAGGCAGCAAAATAGAGACGTTCATGCGGGCATTTTATCTGCTTATTTCAATTTACATTATTTTTTAATGCCATCATAATTTTTAATTTCTATCACGGCAGAAAAAATATTTTTTTATAGAGCAAATTCACTGACCTTAGGAGATGTTTTCATGACACAGAAAAAAAATATACCGTCATGTGACATGCATGAATAAAAAAAAATTAAAATAATGATAAGACAAAAGAAGAAAAAGAAGAAAATTAAATTTCATCTTCTTATCATCAAAAAAAGGAAAAATTTTTCTTTTCTTTTTTGATGTCGTGTGAGATATAAAGTTGAGTGGCCCACATACTTACAGTAAAAACTTTTTTATCTTTTGTCTTTTCTTTTACTTTTATTTTAATCTTTTTATATTCTGAAAAATATTGTATGGAAAAAAATTGTTGAGTCAATGGTTTGATAAAAAAGCATTTTCAAATTTTATTTCCTAACGGATTTTTCAAATTTGAATTTTTGATCTTATAATTTTATTTGATTTTGATCTTAAATTTTTATTTGTAAATTTAAAAATTTTGATCTTTTTTAAGTCGCTTTGATGTTTAAATTTCCGAAAAAATTGTTGATTAATTTTTACCTAAAACAGACAAACTGCAGAAACAATTTTTTTATAAGAAAAAAAGTCAATTTACAAGAAAGACAATGTGCGAATGAGATTCAAAGAAATTTCTTTTTACCATTCTGGGAGCGACCACTCGTGTGTAAATTCTTTTTTTCTAATGCTGTAATAGTCCAAAGGACAGTAAAGAAGCAAAATCATCATAGACGATAAAAGAAAATGTTTTCTTTTCTCTCACTTATTACATAGTGAGCGTTTGTATCTACACGTTTTTTCTGTACCTATTTAATTGAATTTTACTTGGAATGGCTTTTAGTTTTTATGCTTTCATCATCATCCAGTGGTTACTTCTTGGTGTTAACTTTTTAAGTGTTTTCTCACTTCTTCTCGTAATGACTTGACTTAACTTAACTTTAAATATAAAAAAATCAGAATGACATTATTGCGGTTAATCTTCACGAGTGCCAAGAGCAAAGATGGATAAAATTTTAAATTGCCATACATTTCTCATAGGAGGATGAATAAAATGGCAAATAAATATTCAATTTCAAATTGGATTTTTATATTATTTGCAATTGTTCACTTTTCATATATTGCAGCATCTTTCAAAAGCAAGCCACGATTTAATAATAAATTGTGCAGCATTGTTGTGTCTTATTATTTTGGTTTTTTGTCTTCCACTTTTAGATGATTTTCTTTATATATGTGAATACTATCCACAACAACAACAAATGAATCCAAGGGACTATAAAAAATTATTGCTAAATTGATTTATTTTTTTACAGTAGCACACGAGAAAGTTGCAGATGAAATTTATTACTGTGATTTGGTTTAAGCGTGAATGGAAAAAAAAGAATATTTTTATATATTGGCAAATTTACAATTGATTGAAAAAATTTTTTTAATGCAACGCATTTTATGGAAGAAAAAAGAGACTAGCATTTTAAGTCATTTATGGAAATTAAACAAAAATATTAGTAAATATTTTTATCAGGGTGTGGAAATAAAATTTTTTTCGAAAATGTAAAAAATACACATTTTGAAAATTCCGTTAAAAACAAGCAAAATTTTCTTATTTTTTTGCTTTAATATGGCTCAACTCACTCATAGAATTAAATTAAAAATTTCTTTTTAATCATCATATATTAAGAAATGGCAGATACAATGAGAATTAGCTGTGATTCTTGAATTTGAGAGTAACGGTTTTAAATTTTGAATTTTCGGACCAAAATTTCCACACTCGGATGAGTGAGTAAAATAGATTGAAATTTGTAAATTAAAAAACAAATTAAAGAAAAAATTTGGTATTTTAGTTTTTTTGAAAATTTTGCAAAAGAAAACGACCGACCATGTTTAAGATTCGAATTTAATATCAAGATTTGAAACTAATTTTCTTATATTTTATAATTTTATTTTACATTCATTTTTACATTTGCTCGTATATTAAGGTTCTTTAAGTAAAAAAATTCTCAGTCAAGCCTAATTAAATCTAAAATTTTTTATCTATTTTAAATAATATAATATGGTAATAATTTACTTTACTGACCATTTCACATTCAACAACCATAAACCACATCCAAGAAATTTTCTTTCCCACACTTAGCCTCATTCAGTCAACATTTTTTTTTCAACACTTCAATTTCAATGCCTAACACATACAAAATGTAAAATAACGAGTTGCTTCCTCAATCGTTTTTCCAACACGCCATCAATATTATTCCCTGTCTATCTGTCGTATGCTTGCTCTGACCATGAGCATAGAAATCTCATTAAAGTCAAAAAAAGCAAGTTGAGCGAAAATGTTAAGTGATGACATTTACATCATTTTTTGCACAAAATATTTTTTTCTTTTGACGGGAACTCGCGAGAGTCATAAAGTAAATAAATTTTAATATTTTGCGGTTATCTAATCGTGTGCTGCAAGGTAAGAATCGCCAGTAAATATAAATAATCGTGCATGTGCATGAGAATAAAAAGTAATAAAAAATTTTCCTACTTTTTTAATTAAAGCACGATTATTGCAAAAAAATAAAATTTTCAGCACTCTCACTCTCGTGATTTTGAATTTTGATTTTGAATTATTGCACAGGTTAAATTTAAAAAAAATTTTCTATTTGTTGGTTTTTTATCTTTCAAAATGTCATCATAGTCGAAGAATAGGAAAATTTTATGCTGTTGTTGCCATCGCATCATCTTCATCATCACTTCATTTTGCATTCACGAAATTGACTTGAATTATTGCAACAAAGTGCAGACAGTGTGATTTTTTTCCTTACCTTTTTTATTTGAGTGTAAATCACAATAAATAATAAATAAATGCATTGTAGTGAATTTATGGATGATGAAATGAAATAGAAAAGAAAGGAAAAGTGAATTGATCTTTTGGTATTGTTTATTTCATCAATGTGTGGTAATTTTGAAATTTGACTTTTTTTTAGCTTCTTCAAGATTTGAATTTCAAAAAATGTTAACTGTAAAATTTTAATTTAAATTTTCAAACTGATTTTCTTCAATATTTAACGGAAAAAATGAAAAAAATTAACTTGCATTACAAAAAATAATAAATTTTTCTGAACTCAAATAAAAAATGTGAAATTCTCGAGTTACCAATCCTTTTAAAATATCTTCTTTGCTGTTCCTACATGCTCATCTAAATCTTAAACTTTATAACAATGAGGTTACAACGAACGAATAAAAAAAACAAAAGACCAAAAAGCATACAGAGTAAAGAATTTTATCAATCAAAGATGATCAATGCGGATTTATGTTAGCTCACAAACTGTGCGAAAAAAAAGATATTTCAATTTGCCATTACATTTGAACTTTCGATTTTTCTTCCCTCTTTCATAATCGATTTATTTCAAACAAAAGAATTGCGCGAGTTGTGCTCTGATGAAATCTCTTTTTTACTATCACTTATTTGTCAATAATTAGATCGAAAACTTCAACAAACCAAGTCGTCATAATAATCATCTCTAAAAAAAGTGATTGCATGCTCAGACACCTTCAACAAACATCTTAAATCATTAATTTTCTAAAATAAATTAGTTGTTCAGTCTAGCGAGAAATTATCAAAAGCAATGACAGTAGCACACATTGTTAAGACAATATGTAGCTCTTTTAACACTTTTTTTCGACGCACATTGTAATTTTTTATATTCTTTGTCTCATTATTGTTATTACTATTTGTGGTGATCATTATGATGACTTAAGTAGTCATTAAGTCATAACTTTTGCTTTGGCGAGTGCCACGAAGCATATCGCACATAAATATACTATTTATTGTGAGGACACGCAATAAATTTTGCATAGTACATAAAAAATTTAATTCAGCACATTCTATAGCCTTCATTTCACTTAAGACATCAAAAAAAAGTTGTCAATCAAATCATGCAATTGCATTCAGCCCAGCAGAAAGTTTGTAATCAGTAAATGATGTGAATGGATTGCTTTGTTGTAGGTACTGTATGTTATCATCATTATTTACTACATCCATCATAATCTTCATTACATTTATGCTTTTCTTTCTTTTATTTTATCATATTTAATACATCTTAGTGAGCAACAGCAGCAACATTCATTGCGCTTGAAAGAATTTTTATCATTATTGTCAATTCTTTTTCTCTCTACTTTTACAATCTTAAACTGACTCAAGCGTATAGTCATAGTCATTTCATGAATAATAATAAAATAATTGAAAACAATTATGTCCATCAAAATGCTCATAGACTTGCTAAGTAAATGCTGCCGACTTTTGTGAAAGAAAAAATCTCCTATGATAAATTTCAAATTAAATTATCATCTCAAAACTCACCATTTGTATGTTCAAATTGCCATTTAATAAAATATTAAACTTTTCTAAGAAACAAAAAATTTTTAAAGCGCATTTTTAAAAATGAAGATTTGAAATTGAATTTTTCATTAATATAAAAATTGTTTGTTAAAGGTGTAAATTTGAGTATTGAAAAGTCTAGATATTTTTTGGGGTTTAAGTGCAAAAAAATTTTTTTAAATGGGTATAGGTAAAATTTTGGAGTCTTCAATTTATCTACATTTTTAAAAAATTTCTATTCCTTCTATTTTAACAAAATTTTCTAAATATTTTTCATTGAAAAATTCTACTTAAAACTAATTTTTACTTTAAGCATAGACAAAATGAACAAAAGCAATTTATTGCAAAATAAATAAATATGAGAAGTCAAATGTAAAATAATTACCTACACGAGAGTTAGAGTGAGATGGTGATGAGATTGTCAGTGGTGTGATGCTTTATTAGTGCACTATAGCGAAAACAAATAATTAACCGCAGACTGTAAGTAAGATTGACAGATAATGAGCTTGAGTGGCGAGAATGAAGTAAACGATGTGAGTGGAAAAAAATTGGCTTTTAACATTATTGATATTTGCTGACGGGCATATGAGCATACATGAGCGTGTAGGTTGACGCTTATGGACTTGTAATCAAGATGTCGTAATGAAAATTAATGTTTTTCATAAATTGAATTCTCATGAATTAATTTGCAATAATTTTCATAATTATTTGGCATTGTAGGACACAAAAAGTTTCAGGGTGTGTAACTTTAAAAAAATTCAATTCTTATGAAAATAGTAAAATTACGGAAGTGATTTGAATGCCAGCGACACAAATCAGTCATGAAAACTCAACACCCAAACAAGCTACTCATAAGTCATAACCTCGAGGCCACTGCGATTTTTAAAAATTATTGCTATTGACATGTTTATGCATCGACTGTCAATTGTGACCAAAATTGGATTTGACAGGGCTTCAACATACTCTTATTTTTACCTCTAGCTGTGCAATGATGATTTATCAATTAATTACTTGCTTAACCTTCAATTAAACATTAATTGACATGACTCTCGATATGTTGAAATAAAATTATTGAAGAAGTGAGTAATAGATGAAGAATTGGCGTGGCAAAAATCAAAGAGATTTACAGAGTTTTGAATAGTGAAATTTCATTTTAACGGTTTTTTTTAATTTAAATATTGGTCTTGAACTTGATCTCAAAATTTTCTTGAACTTAGAATTTTAGCAAAATCGAATTTAACAGAAATGTGAAAAAATGATTTTTAGGGTAAACGTTCCTAATTTTTGGCCTATTTTCGTCTTTTTGAATTCCATCACAAATATTTCACAAATTATCCATTCAATTTTTATTCTGACTAAAGTTTTTAATGTAGAATTTCGGCAGCTTTCATTTAATTCATGTTTAAAGAGACAGCACTAAACAGTTTCTTCACAATTCAACAAGTTTTATCCGTCCTAATTTTTGGCCTATCAAACCTAATTTTTGGCCTATTTACATTCCTAATTTTTGGCCTATTTGTTTACATTCGAATTTCAGCAAAAAATCTTTCAAAACACTTCAAGAACACAATATTACTTTCTTTTATTGTTATTTAATCAATTCCTCGCGATTTCCGACTTCTAAAATGCTTTAGAAAGTAAAAATTTACATTTTTAATTTTTCGAACTATTTTGAGCGCGATTCACATATTTTCGACTGAGCGTGATTTTCATTTTGTCGATAAAATTTTTGTAAACAAATAGGCCAAAAATTAGGAACAAAATAGGCCAAAAATTAGGTTCGCGATTTTCAGCTAAAGTTTGCTGTTTTATACTTGTGTAATTATAATAAAAAGTGTTTTAAAGTGTTGTTAGAGTATAATTTGAAATCTTTAAGTCATAATTTGAGTGAAAATCGTAATTATTTAGTGCTTTATATTGAAATGAAAATTCTTAAAAATTTTCTTTGTTGTGAAAAATATATGAAAATGAATATTTCTCTTTAAATACTATTCCATAAACCATAATTGAATGTCCATTAGTGTTTAAATGTCATCATTGATATGGTGTAATCATTTATTTTGTGATTTTCAAAGGTTTTAATAGTAATATTGTGAAAAACAAAAGCGGCCAGAAATTAGGATAGGCCAAAAATTAGGAACGTTTACCCTACTTCTACGCTTTTTGAATTGTAAAATCAGATTTTTTTTGAATTTTTGATCTTAACTTTGATCTTGATCTTAAAGTTTTTATTTTGATCTTATTATATAATATTTTTAACTTCAAATTTGTGACTTTCCAAGCACTGAAAATTTCATATTTTATCCATGATGCAAAATCTATTAGATGGTAACAAAAGAAGAAAATTAACAAGGCATTAATGGGCAATGCCAATAGACACAATAACAGTAACAAAGAGCACAGAGAATCGTCAGTGGGTGAAATATTATTGTTATTATTGTGTGTCGTTCAATTCTTCTTTTTTTCTATCCTCTTGTTTCATTCATAAAACGTAAGTGCTTGTAATTATACACACAATTCTCTTATGATGATGACTGCACCTATCGTGCTCGTTTTGTCTTTACTTAAAAAATATAATAATAAAAATAAATGATTTTCTTTAAACGAGCTAGCTTGATGTGTGTTCGAAATGAAGTCATAGCTGCTCCACTCACTGCATCATCATAATTGACGAGAAAGATAGATAAATAATAAACAATAATCATCATCGTCGTTACTTCGATCTATCTTCCTTGTCGCTAAGTCTATGAAAAAATAAAAAAATCGGGGCTTGACTTCTGGGTCCGCCAAATCGCGTTCAATTTTAGCGTGGGTTGCTCTTTACTTATTCGTCGTTATTGTGTGTATGTTAAGCATCTTTCTTCTCTCTATAACATGAACGTGTGCATGAGACTAAGGATAGGTAAGTAACAAGCCTTATTATTTTGAAATTGAACTTTCATTCATAAGACTTGCTCTATTGCAATTGATTTTGATGATTTTTTATGCCTTCATCTTGATCTCATCACATGTTGGTGGATACGCGTGCACTAAAGAGAAAGAATTATCCACAAAATGCACCGTAATAACAATAAAACTGTCATAATCTCACAGTTTATTGCAATCTGTTGCAACAGATTAAAAACTATTAAAGAAATCATTTATTTTTTCTCCTTGCTTACTCTATAGCTTTCTTTACAGAGTTGTTTGATATGAAATTTATTTTAAATTTTATTTTTAGGAAAATTTTTTCTTTTCAGTGAATTTTCTAACAACACTGTACGTGGCAAATTGTAGCAAAAATTCACACAAGATATATTAGAACCTTATGTATTATAAATGCATAAACAATTGTGGATATTCTAGCAAAAAATTCCTTTATTTATTTTTGAACAAAAAAATAAAAATTTTTTCAATTGACACATCAAATATTAAAAGATAAAAAAATGTGTTGCGTTTCGCATCATAAAAAAGAAATAAAAACATTAAAGTGCAATTTCATTTTAAAAGACTTACTTTTGCATCATGACGTGAATGCATAAATAACTTGAGTATATCTTCTTCTTCTTTCTTGCATTTATCGATTATGCCTTGTGCGCGCACATTTTATGTTCAGGTAAGGTAAGTAATATGTGTGTACATGCAATATTAAGAACTCCCTGGAAGCCATGGAATGAAAATCATATTAAATCGATGTTGTTGTGTTACAAGGCAATAACAACAAATAAATTGAAGTTAAATTTGAAGCACGTGACATGTGAAATGGAGAGAAGCTATTAAATCATTAATATCGCTTATAGATAATTTATTTCTCACTTGAAGCTGTTCTTTATGGACGAATTTCAAGTTTACTAAATTGATAGTTTAACTTTAGTCTACAACTACTATCAATAAATATAAACCTTATGGCACACAAAGATGCAATTGCATGCACATCGTGATTACAAATTTCAATTTTTCTCTCTTCACATAGATTAATTTTTTTAACCTTCTCTCTTTGCATTGGTTTGCTGCTGTTGTAGTCATTGAGTCTCTATTGGCTTGCATCACATTAGCAAATTACTTTTGCGCGCATAAGAGAGCAATTAGTGAACGGCAGAAAAATTATCTATTTATGTGCTGATAGTAGACAGATAAAAAAAGTTTAATGCTTCACATTTCTGCTGTGCTTTTTCACCTTTTGTTTCATTCATTCACGAAAGAGTTTGTGAATTTACTTGCAATCACATCTTTTTATTTTTTATGCTGTGTGAAACTAATATGTAACTCTTATTTTTTTTATTGTCATTTCATGATATGGACATTTTTTGAAATTAATTTATCCCGTGTAACCAAAAATACGTTATAACATGCCTTTGGTATGCCGCGGCATGCTAGCGGCATGTTGTAACGTATTTTTGGTTACACGGGTATTTATTAAAAATCAAGATCTGTGAACTTTATGATTTCCATACAAACCAAATTTTGGTTTTTATCAATAAACTTTTATTGTAAAGCTTTTAATTACCGCTAGTTTTGGTTCAAAATACAAATGTCACTATTTTCAGGCATATCATGTAAGAATTTTAAGGAATAAAACAATTAAAAAAGTTTGAAAACAACTTGCATTGTTTGTTAAAAAATTTGAATTTTGGCGCCAAAAAAATGTAAACAAAGAAAAATTTACAAAATTTGGAAAATCCAAAGAAATTTTTTTAAATCATTGCTAGACCTAATATAACTGCATAAATAGCTGACAAATACAATAAAAAACATTTTTTCTACATTATAAGTGCTGATTTCTAACGTTTATTGAATTAAAAAAGTTCTCAAGTCCTTGTCGGAAATTAAAAATTGAAAAACAAAAACTTAAATTTGTCCAAACTCTGAAAAACTTTTATAAATGCAAGCAAATAGCAAGAAAACCGTGCATAAAGGCATGATAGTGATGCTTGTGAGTGAGTAAAGCAATGCCAAGAGGTCAAGCATGAATTATTGATCACCTGTTTATCGCTCTGCATTCATTTCTTTTCTTGTGCTGCATTATCCACTCTACTTAAACTCATCCAAACAATTAACTTTTATGGACGTTTGCAAATAGTAATTAAAACCCATGAGAGATTTCTTTTCTCACTTTTTACTTGTGCCATTGTTTGTATTTTTTGCCAAGTAGCATTGCATCATTACACGATAATCGAGCTCTCACTAGAAAGAGCGACTATCTAATGCATGTCGTTTGTTTTGTGCATGAATATCTAGCAAAAGCATGAACATGAACAGCAACACGACCCGTGAAAAAGAGCAAAAGAATTTGTTAAAGTAAAATTGGACATATGGAACGTCTTTGCAGTCAACGTCGTCGTGTACATGATGGGGCAATTTTTCATCTCTCTCTTTCGCACATGACTTTTCTCGCCACTCACATTCGACTCAACTCTCTCGCTCAATATTAAATCATATTTTTCATTTTCAATTATAATGAGCTCGTATGTAGCATAAATGAATTATGCTTTTTCTTAGGTGCTTTATGTGCATTGCTAGCTTGCTTTCATAGACACGATGTGCACACACACGTCTTCTTCCTTCTTTTCTATGCAATGAAAGGTGGAAGTTGTAGGCAGATAGATAGATATTGCAGCATTGGTACTTTCGATACAATTTTGCACGAAGAAAAGAGATTAGTCGCTCGCTCTCCTCTCACTTTTTTCTACCTTTTTCTTTCCATTAGTGCATTAATAAAAAAAACTCTCGACTTGGTAATTATTCCGTACGGGTAATGTACATACACACGTAAATTAACAATTGTAAATTGTTTTGCAATTGCAAATTAATGTGTTTTTACCTATATGTGCTAGATATGGGCTTTTGCATTGCAATTGCTATAAATTAGTTCAATAATATTGATGCGGTTACTCTTTATGCTGTTGCAAATTAAAAAGCTTTAATATTGACTAAACTATTAAAATTCAATTTTATGACAAAAAATTTTGTAAATTTTCATCCAAGTTTCCAAAGATCAAATTAAATCACAGAAGATCACTACAGAATTCAAAATTGACATACTCGTTAGAAATTCCTTGATGGGAAAAAATGATTTTTATTGCGTTTTCCATCATTTTAGAGACTTTTTACCGTACTTTATCCTTTTATCATCTACAACTAGTCTATAGTTGCTTTAATCTTGTCAATTTTATTAAAAAAATTGTATTTAAAATACAAAAAAATAAAATGTTTGCCAAATTAAAATTAAAATTTATTCTGTCCTCATTTCAATTTTTTTTTCAAAATCTCATCAAATCCACGCGTTAAAAAAAGATAAAAAAATAAATATCGTCAACCAAACCTCATAAGTACTCAACACGACTTCATTTCTTATTCCAATTAACGAATGTTAGGCTTGTTTGCTTGTGTGTAGTTAACTGCTTAGCAGAAAAAAAGATTCACACTGTTTTGATACACCTACAGTGGTTAAAAGATTGAGTGAGCTGACATTTTGTTGTGATTGGTGTTTTGTAAATAAAAAATGAGTTTTTAATTTAAATAAATTGTGCTTGGGATGAGTCATAAATTTTAATTAAATATTGACCAGTTGAACCTTTTAAAATCATGAAAAAATAGAATAGTGAGCAAGACAGAAAAAAGTCATGGTCTAAAAGTGAACATCAAGCGCACATCACAGATATTCAATTGTTGCATTTAAAGCATCACGTTTTCTACACTGCTGGCGCATAGAAAAGGAAGATTTTGACTTTTGATAAGTTGAAACCGTCATGAGAACTTCTTTCGAATTCAATAAGTACCAATTGCTCTAGATACATTTTTATCCATACAAACAACAAGAAGCACAAAATCGTTTAATTGCTATTGCCAAGTCCGCGCTCTCTGTAAACTTTGACTCCGTGGGCGTCGATAGTCAATTATTTGTTGGCAAAAAGAGGCACTTCAGTTTTGCAATCTTGGGAAATGGTCAATGTAGCAGTAAATGCGAGCAAGAAAGATGCACAACATTGCAGACTAGTGAAATTTTCCAATTATGGTTTTCATAATGAGTTTGCTGCTGCTAAGGTGAAACACATAAACCTTTAATCTCAACAGCAATAATTCTACATCTTGTTATATGCTGTATGCTATAGCAGCAATATAATGTGGGCTAAATGTATCATTAGAAGATGTTAGTCAAGTTTTCAAAGTGAAAATGAGAATTTAATGCTTCTGTCATTGGCATGTAAAATGTTATGTGATGTGTCTATTTTCAATTTTCTTGTCTTATTAAATGAAAAAGAAAGAATCGTCTTGTTAAAGTCGTAGCGCGCAAAAAAAAAGTGAAATCTGCCTTTATTTCTTTATTACCTTATTATTGCAATATCTAGTGAGCCTAGCATATAGCTTGCTAGTTGTAAATTTCTCATGTTATTTTAATAGCTTATTGGCAAAAAAATAAACATCAAATGCATCATCATCATCTTCCATTGCTCAAGGATTCAATTCTCTCTCTCTCTCTTTTATTTCTTAATCCGACAGCTTCTCAAACTTCTTCTAGAAAAAAATCATTAAACAAATACAACTGTATTTTTTCTACGGACAGAACAGACTTTTTTTTGCACAACAATTTTTTTATTGCATTTCATTATACAAAAAAAATAAAGGAAAAAATTTTATTGCACATTTTTCATTACAACCGTATAAATGAGGCAAAAATTATTGTAGAGTAAACAATGTGGTGATACTCGATAATTTGTAAGAAAAAAAATTTTAAATTTACTTTGGTTTAATTTTTATGAGATATTTTTGCAAAAAAGAACTACATCATCTATAAATGACATATTTTTTTGCAAATTCAAGATTTGATCTTTCGTTTTTACAATCTTTAATAGAATTCATAAATTATATTTTGAATTTTAATTGACTAATGAATTATATAAGTCTTTTAAAGCATTCAAGTATAATTTAAAAAATATTGGTCAATCTTGACATCTAAAACATTTAATGATTAGTCTGCATTTTTATTTGTAGAAATCGGTAACAAATTTTAAATATTTACATTTCTATTTTGTTGTTAATAATTAAACTGTTTGAAATATCAAAAAACTCTTCTTACATATTTTCTCGACTTTTTACGACTTTTTGGGAAAATAAAAATCTTTACCTCAACATGGATATCTTGATTTGACATCTACTAAAAAATCTCTTTTAATGGCTTTTTTATATGATCTTTCTAGCAACCTACAAAACTTTTCTGCATAATTATTAAATTTTCCAAGTCATGACATGCACAGACAGACAGACAGTCAGCCATTGTGAATCTAACATTGTATTTTCTTGCAAAAATAAAATGAATTTAAATAGTTGAATATTATTGAGAATATTTTTGCAAAAAAACATTTCCTAAAAAATTTACTATATTTTGCAATATCAAGATTTGATTTTCAGTTCAAACTATTTATTTAAAATATTTATATTTAATTTAAATTTTATTTTAGCAAATTATCAATATTTAAGTATTTTAAAATAATTAAATTATTATCTAAAATTTCGAGTATCACATTCTGAATGAAATGTCTCTAAAATGTGCATTTTTATTATGAGAAGAGTGAAAGACCACAGAAAAGAGCTTTAAAAGATCCAAAACATACAGAACAAAATGCAACAATTTTTTCGTGATTTGCTATAAAAGACATTAAAAGGCATAAAGCAAGAAAGACGATAAAAAAATTAGAGTATGCAATTTGCATCAAAAGTTAAAAATCTGCTATTTGCTGTTGCTATGTTATTCATTTTGCAATTGCATCTTCTCCCATATGCAAGCAATTCATCTCATTCGAGTTGCAAAAAAATAATGTTAATGATGTGCATCATCTGTCTGGAATTATGTGTACATGTGAACGTTGTCTTATGTCTTAGAAAAAAGAGAGTGGACTAAAAAGTCAGGAACTAATTGTGGATTCTATGTGTAACAGTGGCAAACATGGGCACAGAAAATGCTCATTCGATGTTTCTATTTTGCATTTAACAGGCGAAAATCTCACGATAAACAACAAGAATTTCTTCATGCCTTACATTTTTCATCATAAAATATGCATTGCAGTGTGAAATATTGCAAAAGTTGGTTTTTTTTGGAACATCTCTATATATGCATGTGCTGTCATTTATGCAAATTATTAAACAAGCTCGAACTTAGAGCACTACCTTAACTAAGGTGCGAGGGACACAATCGAACACTCTGCGAGAATATTTAAGAGTTTGACCTTAAAAAACTGAATGTAAAAGAGACGTGGCAGCGGCGGGTGCGCTCATATGAAGGTTTTATGCAAGTTAGTTAAAAAAATCAATTATTAAAGTTTTCCATGTTCAATGTGTGAATGTAAACTCTTCAGCTTATTTGCATTGCATTGGCGGTTGAATGGTAAAATATTTTTATATCAGAGTTAGGAAATTTTCAATTTTAGTTCACATTGGATTTTGTCTGAATCCAAAATCAGACACTAACAACAATAATCGAGAGCTGGCACAAATCCTGACAAAAAAATTATTTTAAAATTTTCCAAAAAATCAACAAATTTCCAAACTCTGAATATAAAATCGATCAACAAGATTTTGCTTTTATTTGCTAATGACAATTTATTGTTGTTGTTGTATTTTTTTTATTGTATTTTAATTGAACTTAATTGCAATTGGTGTTTGAAAATCAAATTTGAATTCAAAGATTTCTTTTTATTTCTTCATAATCCCACTCAAGCTCATCAAAATTAATGTCAAGATTTTCACATTGCCAGTCAACTAATCCAAATATCCATCATGTTAAATCTCTTTCTCACTCTCTCACACTAGCCTTAAAACTAACAGCACAAAAATAACAGAAATCATTTCTCGGAAACATTCAGCAGAGAAAGACAATGAATTGTATGTAAATGAATCAATTTCGTAGTAATACACAAAAGCAATAGGCAATTTCAATGTCGTTACAACTTTTTCGCTTGTTTTCTTGCTTGCTCGCTTGTCCAACGTGATTTAATAAGACTTTTTTCATGTTTTCTCGCTTCTTTTGAAAATTTCACATTGGGAATGAATTGATGATTTAAGTGACTTTTTTGAATTTTTTTTAAAAATTCTAGAGAGGGAAGCTACATAAAAATTTCTGTCACCTATTTGAAAAATGATAAATCATATTCAAAAAATATTAAATGTTAATTTTTATTTATTTCTTTTTGAAATTTTTTTTATTTGGATTTTAAATTTTGTTATTATTTTAAAATTTCAATAACTTTTCTATGATTTGGAATGAAAATTTGAGCTTATTAAAAAGTTCTTGTACTTGTAAATTAGTCATCAAAATGAGATTTTGAGTATAAAAATTTTTTACGCTAAAAACTCAAAAAATAGCACTAAAAACATGTGAAAACTTGTTACCAAACATACTGACTACTCTACGACCATCCAAGGCGTCAAGATTTTTTTAATTGTTTTAATCTGTCATGAATAAGTTAGAATAAAAAAAAAATCATTTTAGTGGCAAAATTGAAAAATGTATTGATTTAAAACTTCAAAAAAATGTAAATTTCAGCAAAAAAATCATTGTTGCAAAAATAATAATTTCTATGAAACTGCAAAGATTTGAATTTAAATCTTAATTGTCAATTTATAAATTTCAATAACTTTTCTATAATAAAACATGACATTTTGATTAATATAAATTTCAAATCTTCCAACAATCTTCAAAAATTAATTTTTTTTGTTGGTTCACCGTTATCTCGGTCTAAAATTTTTTTTTCTAAAATTAAATCTTCAAGCGTGAAATGAATGAGTTAAAAAAATACCCTCAGAACGAATCTTCAAGGGATATCTTAAAATTTCCACAATTGACTGCATTTTCTGAAATGCAACGCTAATTTGGTTTGATCAAAAAAAACTTTTTATTAAAAAAGCCTCATCCATCCATCAATCCCTTATTCTTTCTTTTTTATGTCCATGAGAAACCCATAAGCAAAAAAATCTGATCTGTGTACGCACATTACTTTATGGATCGTACAAACAAACAATAAAAAATTATACGCGTATATTTTTTTATATTCCCAGGTATTTCCATTAAGATTTATCTTTCCCATCTCTCTCTATAAAAAACTATCTTGTGTGTCTTTCTTGCACACAGGGAGAGAAGCACATATGTGAAAAGGACCCTCTCGAGATCTTCTTCTTCTCGTCCAAATCATGCAAGCATGGTGTAAGAGAAGAAAAGAAAAAAATCATGCAACACCCCGGAAGATCATGATTTTTTTATATATACAAGGGGTAGCGCTCTATCCTGTCTCGCATTTTTTTTGTTATTTAAAACATTTCATCTATTGAATTTGAAGTTTTTTATGCACATCAGTACTAGAAAAATGGAACAGATGCCCCTAAAAAAAGAATTTTTTTCATTTAACTGCGTCTTCCTTTCTCGATCTTAAATGTCTTACCGTTCGATAAATAAAAAAATAATATCTATTATTGATTTGTGAAAAAAGAAAAAAAAAAACAAGATTATTCGAAAAGGGTCATAAGAAAGGTCCTGGGAGGATTTTTTATGTACATGTATAGCTGTAAAATATTTTTTACAATCTATGGTAGAAGGAATAAATAATTATTGCATAATATCCTTGATTGAAAAAAGATCTTTATTGTGTTGACCGTTATTCATATTTTATTTGTGTTTTTCGTGGGAAAGAGATTTTGAATCGAGATTCTTGTTTGGAATATGGAAATTCTTAAATAAAAAATTGTTTATATGCAAAAATTTGGAAAAAATTTAATTTTGAAAATAAAAAAGAATACAAACAAAGTATAAACTTTCTAAGACTTGAATCATGACGGTATTTTTTTCATATTATAATTCTTTTATTGATCTCGACCATATTTTGAATTTCTGCTATTATAAAACAGTTTCATTGCATTTTTTAAAATGTTCATTTTTAAATTTATAAAATTGAAAATTTCATAAGAAAATTGTCGATAAATGTGCCTGATCTTTCAAACTTTAATTATTTCTTGATAAAGCTTAAAAATTTGATATTTTTAATTTTTTTAATGTCAAAATTTTTAATAAATTTGATAGTCATTTCCACTTTAGACATTATTTTGCAAAAAAGGTTTTTTTTCTTCATTAAATTTGCAAAAAAAAAGTTTTTTTTATTCAATATGAAGTTATGCAAAAAACTACATAATTTCAAATGAACAAGTACAATATGTGTAAGATTAGAATTCTGTAGTTCATAATAAAAACTTATTATTATAAATTAAATCTTATTTCGATGTGTAATATTTGCTAATATAAATTCAAGGCCTGAGAAATCTTTTGATTTTGATTTTTATTTTTTTGTAATAGGGTAAAAGATTTAATTTTGGGCCACTTTTTGTTTACATTTTAAAATATTTAATTTTATCTTTTCTAATGTATTACTAATAATGATTGAGTGATTATTAAATACGTTATTTACCACTGATTTTACTTTACATGTTTAGTTTCAGCATCATTCAATAGTTTTTGTTAATTAAATGAAAATGTTAAATACTTGAATAAGCAAGATTTTTGTTGATTTTCCGTCACTTTTTTGTTTTCAATATTTTGTCAATTATTCACGAAAATAATCACTTTATCACTCATATTTGATGCTTCACAAGCACTAAAACGTTTCACACACTTTTTAATGAACAATCATCAAGCTAGAAATATTTAATAAAGCCACAAATACGATTTTAAATTCCGATTTAATTTTGGGCCACTAAATTTTTGTATGAAAATTTTGTAAATATGGAAAATCTTTGAAATTGATAAAACCTTGATTAAACGAAATGCTGCTTATTTAAGTGTTTAAAATGCAAATGTATATAATGCAAAGAAAAGAGTAATTAAGTGTCAAACGATTAAAAGTAAGTGTAGAAATGAATTATTTTACAAATCTGAAAAGTGGCCCAAAAATAGATTTTTTGGCCCAAAATTAAATTGGGTTTCGTTTTTGTCAATAACTCAATAATTAAAGACTTCTAGCTCTCAAATATGTCTTTAAATACTAAAGAAAAGTTTTAGCTTTATATACGAATCTTAATCATTGTGTTAATTTATGTATTTAAAGAGATTTCAGACATTTTCTGTTCAAACCTTACAAAAGTGGCCCAAAATTAAATCTTTTACCCTATTTTTGATCACAAAATTTTCAAAATCTGCTTCTTTAGGCTGATATTTTAGTAGTTTTGCACTTCATTAGAAACGAAAATTATTCCCAAAAAATCAAAATATAAAGCAAAAGAAGTTTTTATTTCTCAGTGTTTCTATAAATTAAAAATTCATTAAAAAATACGCAATTGAAATAAACAAAAAAATTCTTTTTTGAAAAAATAAAAATTGACAAAATTGTGGCAAAATTGCAGGAAAAATTGACCAGTTTAAAATGTAAAATTAATTTCATTTATAGTAAAATAAATTTCTTAAATCAAAGCAATTTCATTTATATTTCTTTCAAATAAAAGATATTTTTTCTAATCATTTTAAAACTATATTAAGTTTCTTTCTATTAATAACACTGCCAATCAAATCAAAAGAACCATGAAAATAAAAAAAATGCAACCTGCAATCATTAAAAGAAATTTCTATCGAATATAAAAAAAGAAAAGAAGAAATTGGAAACCAATTCAAACAAAAAAGAAAGGATCGCCAGATCAGACACTTGCAACTCATCTTTACATCCATAAAAAGGACCACAGCTATTTTTCTAATTTCAATCATAACGGTAAACTGCTTCTTTCAATCAAAAACAGAAAAAACCATTGTGAAAGGTCTGCTTTCATCAAATATGTGTGTCTGCGTATCAAATGGACCACTTTTGATGATCAGACAAAAAACACAAACCAAAGATTGAAATGAAAGGAGTTTTTTGAGCCTTTCCAGAAATTCTCAACTATAAAAATAGAAAGAGGTCGATTTCTATTGTAAGTTGAGTTTTTCGTCTTTTCATTATTCAATAATATAAAAGAAATCCAATAATTATTTCTATAGCAGATGGTTTCTTCATCTTAACTGTAATTGCATTCATCCAACAGCACGACTTTGATTATTCGCGCAATGTGATCCTTGGACTTTTTTTTTTGCTGATCATTCAATGGTAATTTATGGTGAATAAACGCGACCTAACGGTAAATTTAAATTTTATAATCTGATGTGTATCCAGGATGTACATTTTGGTTAATTAGGAAGCGAAAATCCTGCTATTGTTAGTAATTCATAGATAAAAATTGGTGAAAGTCTCTGCGTATATCAGAGGACTTTAGCGCATTTTTGTCGCCCAGATCAGTATATTAACAAGTTAAATAAAAGAATAGTTTACGATTTGAATTCATTTTATATTATTCATAGTATTTTGAAATGAATAATTTTATAATTCATGTACTCGAATGACTAATGGTTTGTGATGAGATGAATATGATTCATAGATAAAAACTTCAATATTGTAGTCGTCAATTCGACCGAATACTCCATCGATAACTGTTCGAGCGTTTGTTGTCGATTCGCGTGGTGAGAATAGCCTTGTGTGAAAAGATTGAAGCATGAACGACTCGAGTAGACTGCCCAATTTCAATTCGTGATTAAAATCGCCAAGAATCAAAAATATTTTCGCTTTCATCGATATAGTCTTTAACTTCCAAAAGCGTTTCCTTCAGTAATTCGAGACTCGATGATGGATTATTGTAGACATTAATTATTGTTAATCGATTGTCCAATTTGAAGCCACTTTATTTGACATGATTTTCGAATTACCATTTTCAATTTCGATTCGATCTGTAATGCGAGGCTCAATTTAATTTGCAAAAGTTGATCGTTCCAAATGCTCTTGGACGACCTATCAATCGATTTCGCGAAATTTCTTCAAACTCAGGAATATTGTAACTTTCGTTGTCGACTGCCCAGGACTCTTGTAGTGTGACGATATGACTATTCGTGAAAACTTGATCCGATACGATTGTAGTTATGTGTTTGCGAATCGATTGTGTGTTGTGTGATATGATTTGAATGACATTTTCGGGTATAATACGAAGAAATTGATACTTGGGCACGAGTGGGTTTTGTCGAAGTCGATTCATTTCGGCATTCACCTCATCGTTAGGTTTGATTTCACTTGGCGGTTTGAATGCTCCAAGAATGTAAAGTCCATTAAGTGATCGTGCTCTTGATAATGCAACATACCACTTTTGCCGATCCATGTGATTTTTGGTTTTGGATGGATTGCGAACATCGATAACAATTTTCGATTCGGATCGACCTTGACTTTTATGAATCGTAATCGCTTCAGCCATAACCAAAGGAAATTGTTCTCGAGCTATTTGGACCGATCCTCCTTGGCAAGTGTAAAATGACTTTTTCGTTGTCTTTATCGGTGTCCAGCGATTATTTATTTTATTCGTCGTCATTATACTGTATCGAGAAGCTCTTGCTTTTCCACCAATCGATTCGTCGTCGAACTCGATATATAAACAATTATTTTTTTCGATTCGAAATCTCCACGAATCTTAATATTCCTGATGCACCATTGAAAAGACCGTCGCTCACATCAATATTTGTCGAAACCATATATCTTAATCCGATGATCATTTGAGTTGTCGAATGAGATTTTGTGTGTTCTTTTTATCCATCACTTCGGATTCGTGACGAGCCTTATTCTTTTGACTGTTTGTGTATGTGCCAACAAATGAATCGATTGCATTAATGTATATTTCTGTGCTCCGTCATTTACCATTTGTCGAGCTCGTTCCGAATTGAACATATCGACTTCCTTGTTTGTAGCAATCAATCGTAAACATCTTCGAACATCGAGTGGTAGCGAATCTTCGTCATTAAAGCAGCGGCTGGAAATTCATCGAATTGTCTTCTGCTGTTGTTCTTCCATATGCGAGTCGAGTTAAAGCTTCAGCAAATCGAAGGTCGTCCTTCTGGCGCATTATCTCAGTCAATTCAAATAGTCGAAATGGTGACCATTGAGGATTCTCGCAAAGTATTGTCAATGAATTTCGATGATGTGCTCTTTTATTTGAGAAAACGTATGATGCACCAACTGGTCGCAATTGATTGAAATCTCCAACAACTATGACGGATCGACCAGCAAATTCTCGAGACGATCGAAAAGCTTGTTTCAAATTAGAACTGATTTGATCGAAATGTTCGGCTCCGAGCATCGAAATTTCGTCGATAATTATGAGTTTGAGTCGTTGCAATTGGCAGGCCATAGTATTTGCGACATCGGGACTTAAACCAACATCGGTTTTGCCTTGATTAGCCGAAAGATGAAAAGCACTGTGAGCTGTAATTCCACCAATGTTGTGTGCGGCCATTCCTGTATATGCAACTAACAGCACCTCGTTTGAATCGACAGGTCCCGGTTCGGATCGATAAAGACGCACAATCGATTGGTAGATGGCATTGATCAGTCGACTCTTTCCTACTCCTGCTCCACCAGACAGGAAGTAGTAGACGGGTAAATTCGATCCAGATTTGAAGTCGTTGATGAGATGCATAAGGAAGTCTCGTTGAAGAGTGTTTAACGAGTCGCATAGCTCCAAGTATTCATCGTCTCGAATCATGTTGGGCACTTGATATCTCGAAGCAGTAATATCAGCACCTGGCGCTTCAAGTCCCATTTCGACGGCTGCATTAGGCACGATGTTATCATCAAAATCGTATGCGTTAAGAAAATTCGGATCGACATTTTCACGATTATTCGACTCGGCTTCGATATTTTCTTCAGCATTTCGATCATTTTGAATTTCTTGTAATATTGCATCGATATCGAGGGAGATGGCATTGTATTTATCGTAGTTCCTTTTGATGATAGCCTCGTTTTCTTTGAACTTTTTTGCACAGTCTTGCGACTCGACTTCTTCATCCTCATTTCTCCATGGTAGAAATAGAAGAACCATTTCCCGGAAGTAATTAGCTTCATCCTCGTGTCGATTGAATCGAGCATATCGAATGATTTTCGGCCGTCTTCGAACTGTTAAGTATCCGCTATTATTTTTTAATTCGATTCCTTTCTTTTCAACTGTTTGCTCATTATCGTTATCATCATCGATCACATCAAGTTCCTCGTCTTCAGGTGCATCATCATCGTTGTCGGTTGTAGTCTGCTTGCCTTTTGTATGATAGTTATAAAGGGCAATAAAATCGGCAAGGCAGATGTCTTCAAGCTCGTCAGGTCGATCGGCATATCTATCAATTGGTCCTTTTTTATATATATCGACACTATCTGGATTCGATTTGGCGATTCGTTCGAGTTCGGCATTCGATTTAAGCATACGTTGTCGAGTCTATAAAATGAAAATAGTTATTAGAAATAAAATATCACAAAGAATTAAAATTCAACTTACCGCTTTTGGGCCTGAACTGATGAATTCAACAACATCTGTCGACATGCACATCGGAAGACGACTTCGAATCCAAGATGCTTCTTGTGCAGACGTTTCGGAAGAGTTGTACATAATTTTCGACATGGCGCTCAATTTTGACTTGATGCTCGCATTTCCATTCTTGTATTCTTCGACACATTTGCGTAAAAGTCGCGATAATCCCTTGTCCGACTTATTGACGTAATCGACCACGTAACTAATGCAGGAGTAGATATCGAGTATGAATTGTATATCCATATTAGATCGCATCGTTATCAAGATCTTCTTGTTATATGGATTGATTCGACTATTTTTCGGCTCACGTTTAATAAATACTTTTCGATTCTTTAACTTTGATCGTGCTGCAAGAAGATAATCGTCAAAGTTGCATTCGAGTCGTTGTAAAAGTTCGTCAAATGATTGAATCGATGCGGAATCGGCCTCAAGAATGTCGTGTAATTTCTTATTAATTTCTTTGAGTCGATCTTGCTTCTCTTTACTCAACTGCATACTGTCAGGAATTGGTTCAAGTATCATTGTTCGTGGCATCGGAAGAAATGGAGCATTAAATCGACACGTTTCTTTTCCTTTCTTTCCTTTTCGGCAAGTATGAGTGCATCGATGTCGTTGACAGTAAATAACATCAGCAACTTCTGGATCGTCTGTGTCGGTTGTAATCATTTTGTCGATAAATTCAATGACACGATCGTACGACTCGGGATCTTCTGCATCGAACTTCGGTGCATCTTTTATCAAGACGAATTGATGTGCATGTGGTGAACCTCGATGTTGGAACTCGATTCGACATGTTTTACCTCCAATTTTATATTCCAAAAATGGACCATCTTCAGCATCCCAAAGTTTCCAATTTTCTCGAAGTCGATAATTATATATACTAAGCCACATGTCGATGGATTCGTTGCTGTATGAGTCGAGCCTTTTTCTTCAAAAGTCAATTTCGAGTGCCTGTTCTCGGTTATCTTCTTCTTTGTCGACTGTCTTCTTCAATATCACGAGGAGCTCAGGCCAGTGAGTTTCTGCTGCCGACATCGTGATAAAGAGAGTAAATCCTCCCGTTTGTCGAACCGTTGCCATGATCTTTTTTTTCTGCGCCTCGAAATATGCTGGACTACCAGTTATTGCCGACATGAATCGATAAGCCGAATCGTTGTTTACTGCGTTATCGATAAACTGTTTATTTCGAACTTGAGCTGCCGTGATGTTATTGGTTTGTGCACTCTTTCTCAATACGATGTTCACCTGCTTTGTCAATTGTTCGATTTGAGCCTTCTTGTGCAGGAAGAGGATGTGATCGGGTCGACAGGCACGACGATCGAATCGGCGAATCTCGGAGTTGATGTGATCGAGGAACGAAAGTCGAATGCCTTTTGGTGGAACTCCTCTTGGATGGCCGAACCAAATGGTTGGGAATGCTAGCTCTTCGCAGTATGGATCCATATACATCGGGATCGGATTTTCGCCTTCACCTGTAATAATGATGATTATTATTAGTATATATGTTGATGTAAATATTATTTAACTTACCAGGTGCGAATCGAACAGCATCAGTTGAATCGAGTAGAGTTTCCTCGGGTAAATGTCGATCAGGTAACTCGGATGATCCAGGAACAGGCTCTTCAGGTCGATTCGAATCAGCAATACGTAATTGGTTCATGTCATCAGTAGCAGTAGATGAAAGCACTAAAAATATTTATTATTAGTAAACATAAAAAGTAAACAATCGAAATATTCTTACCATTCGGATCCATTTCGGGATTCATCGTGATATTTTCTCTCTTGTAAAGCGGCGTGTCGCACAAGAGTCGAGCTGCAGCCCAAACATCAGCTGGTCGAATCATTTCCTTTAAGTATGCGTTCTTATATTCCATTCGTCTCATCAATGATATTTCGATTACTCCGCTTTCTTCAGGTGGTCTCGGTATCGATTCGACAGTCTTTCGAACATCGATAGGCACATTGACAACTCCCGATTTGATCTTCAGTTGTTTATCGAAGCTGACTTGTTCAATCTTCATAAACGGAATGCGAGCAGCAACGCATCGTTCAGCCAGTGGAGTCAAGTTCTTAACGACATCGGGCACATCTGGGAATCGAAGGTTCGAATGATTGATGTTGAATCGCGGATATTTCTTTTGTTTAATAGCAGTCATACACGTTGAGCAAAACGAATATTCGACATCGACAAGCAATTCTGGCAAAACAATCGAGTCGAGAAATTCCTCAGTTATCTTTTTATCATCAGACTTCTTATCGTTATTCTTTATCAATTTGTCGCGATCTGTTGTACTTATTTGAGTAGCGAAGAAAAGACGATCACAAGAATAACAACGATGAAATGGTCCATCCTTAATATTGTTGTTATATGTTTCGAGTGCTTTGGCCCATGGAACACGAATCGAACGTCGCTTTTGCTGTGTTAATTTATCACGAGTCGATTCATTGTGCAAGTATTCAGGATCTAAACGTCGTAATCGTCGAGTTGAATTTTCTCGCAACAATTGTTGTGCAGAATATTCTGGATCTTCACGTCGAGATCGCCGAGTCGAATTATCTCGTGATAATTGTTGCGCCAAATATTCAGGATCTGAGCGTCGCTTTTGCTGATTAGATTTATCACGTTCCGATTCGTTATGCAAATA